>CABHPR010123137.1:0-15958 GCA_902168415.1 Peromyscus melanophrys
AGTTAAGAATCCCAAAGACAACACAATGCAGATTCTCTGTGTGATATCCATCTTTACGTGGCTTATATTTTATACTTCCTTTACTGTCTCTTTAAAGACTTCATTTTTCAAAACTATTTCTTTATATAACTGTATATATTCCTTTTTATCTCTCTTTGAAGCCTACGTACATTTTTACACACATTTTAAAGCATTTAAAGTCTTGTTCCATCTGAATCTGTTTTATTGTGAATCAATTGTTTTAAACTGCAGCATTCTCAGACTGAAACGGCACTATGGCTGCTGGCTCCGCCCACCTCAGCTTCCCAACATGGCGGTGATACTTTTACCGTCAGCTCTGGGAGCCTTCGTGGGTCTATGTTTTTATCCAAGCAGCGTGTAGCCCAGAAACCTCTTTTTTTGTTTTGTACTAGCAAAGGCTAAATCCACCACGCATCTTAATGTGCCACTGGCAGACGCCTCATTCCCGCCATACTGCAGGTCGAGCGCGCATGCCAGGAACCCGCCATAGTGACTCAAACACGCAGGCTGCCACTAACTTGAAAGAGACAACTAGGAACTGTTTTTAGCTCCGTTTTAGTATCTTTTTTCTCAGGTTTTAGGTGGAAACTCTTGCCCCACGTTGGGCGCCATTTGTAGCTTGAGTTTTCCTGCCTGGCCCACAGTCAGGACAAATCTCTTTCACCTGCCAGTCCTACAGCCGCTCAGACCCAACCAAGTAAACTCAGAGACTTATATTGCTTTCAAACTGTATGGCCGTGGCAGGCTTCTTGCTAACTGTCCTTATATCTTAAATTAACCCATTTCTATAAATCTATACCTTGCCACATGGCTTGTGGCTTACCGGCATCTTCACATGCTGTTTGTCATGGTGGCGGCTGGCAGTGTCTCTTCAGCCTTCCCCTTCCCAGAATCCTCTCTTCCTTGTCCCGCCTATACTTCTTCCTGCCTGACCACTGGCCAATCAGTGTTTTATTCATTGACCAATAAGCAACATGTTTGACATACAGACCATCCCACAGCAGCCTGATTATTCTTTTGCATGCTGCATTTGCGTTCTCAAAGGCCAAAGATTCAATTATTATCTGACTAGCCTCTAAATTCGGAACCATTCTCTGTACTGCTGAAGTTAATCTTTGTAAAAAGTCTGTGAAAGATTCTTTTGGGCCCTGTATAACCTTTGTGAATGACTGAGTTTTTTTTCCTGGTTCCTCAACTCTGTCCCATGCATTTAAGGCTGTGGTTCGACATAGAACTAGGGTTTGGACATCATATATACATTGTGCTTGTACTGAAGCATATTGGCCTTCTCCAATAATCTGATCCTGGCAGACTTGTATTCCATTATCTCTCCATTGTCTTTCTATATTTTTAGCCTCGTTGCTGAACCACATTTTAAACTGGAGATTTTGTCCAGGCTCAAGAACAGCCTGGTGCTAAATCCCGCCAGTCCTTTGGTAAAATCTTATTACAAGTTGACCAGGTGTTTAACATTTGTTTTACATATGGAGAATGCATGCCATAAGATGCTATTGCCTCCTTAAATCTTCGTAAGTCTAACATTTCAATTGGAATCCAAACATTTTGTTCATTCTCTTCACCAGGTAGCTGCTCTATGGCTACCGGATAAATTAAGGGTGATTGTGTGAAAACAGGTTTTCTTTCTGTAACCTTATGATTCAATTTTGAAACAACTTCACTGTTAATTTCGTCTGTCTGAATTTGAATTTCTCTATAATTCATTTTTACAGGTTTAACAGGTTTTTCTGAGACTGTTATCCTGGCACTTAAATTGACTATCTTTTTAAATTGTACAATGAGGATAAGAAAAGTAATAAGCTGAATAATTCGATCAATATTAATATTCTCATATAGTTGTTCCATTGTCAGAGTGCCTAAAATTTCAAACAAAGCCCAATTTTCTTCCAATGTACACATAAAGCCCATTTTTTTATGTAGGAAAAAATTTCTCTTTTAAATAGATATGTTAATTGACTTACCAAGTCTTCGTAGAACAGTAGAAATTCGAGGGAATTTCAAAACAGCCACCTGGTGTTCGAGGTGTGAATCCAGAGAAAGAGAGAGAGCAAAAAAGCATAGCCACTTGACCCAAGTCAAGCCTTAGCTTTACAGGCAGGGGTCCTGTTCAGCAGGGCAGGCCTGAGTTGTTTGTAACACTAGCTTTAAGCAAGTAGCAACAGCTGCGGCTCAGTCAGACCTAGGCCCGAGCTAGGGAGCCGGGCCACTCAGGCCGGAACCCGGACCTGCGGCCAAGCAAGCCAAGCGGTTTTTAATGGATTCTTGTCACGTTGGGCGCCAAATGTAGATGTAACCAACCGTCTTATAAATAAGAAACACAGAACCAATGCAAAGAAGAAAGCCAAGCGGTCAGAGCTAAGAGCTAAAACCTTACCCTTCCTCCTGCAGTGATCCTACCTCTCTGAAGGAGCTGCTACTTCCTGTGTTAAAGTCTTTATATAGTCTCTGTTCTGCCTTCTCATTGGTTGTAAACCCAACCACAGGACTGCCTCATCACGGCCTGTTTGTATAGACCTCCAGGTGTTCTATGGTTGGTATTGAGATTAAAGGCATGTGTATCCAGTGCTGGCTGTATCCCTGAACACACAGAGACTTACCTAGCTTTGTCTACCAAATGCTGTGATCACAAGCGTACACCACCACTGCCCTGCTTTCCTATGGCTTGCTAATAGCTCTGACCCCCAGGCAACTTTATTTATTAACATACAATTAACATTTTGGTAGAAAAGAAAAATATCACCATAGGTCTTCCTTGATAAGACCTGATTTTTCTTAACCTGGAATGAATCCATGGCCTCTCATTTCCCATGGAAACCAAAACATACATAGTAACTGTGGTGGTATCGTGTTCCCCAAAATACTGTGTACCTTAATAAACTTATCTGGGGTCAGAGACAGAACAGCCACAATATTAAACATGAGGATAGGCAGTGGTAGCATACGCCTTTAATCCTAGCATTCCAGAGACAGAAATCCCTCTGGATCTCTGTGAGTTCAAGGCCACATTAGAAACGGCCAAGCATGGTGACACAGCCTTTAATCCCAGAAAGCATGCCTTCAATCCCAGGGAGTGGTGGTAGAAAGCAGAAAGGTATATAAGGCATGAGGACCAGAAACTAGAAGCATTTGGCCTGGAGAGGCATTTGGCCTGGAGAAGCATTTGGCCTGGTTAAGCATTCAGGCTTACAAGCAGCAGTTCAGCTGAGAGCCATTAGGATATGAGGACACAGAGGCTTCCAGTCTGAGGAAACAAGACTAGCAGAGGATCCGGTGAGGTGAGGTGGCTGTGGCTTGTTCTGTCTCTCTGACCTTCCAGTGTTCACCCCAATAACTGGCCTCAGGTTTGATTTTATTAATAAGAACTTTTAAGACTCATGCTACAAGTAACATATCTTTTGACTTAAATTTTGAAGTCAAGATACTTTTAAAATATATAGGTTGGTTTAATTTAGTAGCCTTTATAATCAAATGTCTCTCAGCAGTTATCATTCACCCATTAACAGTCAAGAAATCTAAAGAGAACACAATAAAATATAGAATCCAGACTCTCAATGTATTTTCCATCTTTATGTGGCTTATCATAATTTTTTATTACTCTATTCCCTTTTTAAGGACTTTACTATTATTTTTAAATCATTTTTTAAAATCTATGACTGTTTCTACTTTTTCTCTTCTCTCTCCCAAGCCTATACATATTTTTTAAACATATTGTGACCCATTTAGAGGCCTTTTTGTCTGAATCTGTTCTTAACTGTGTATCTCTAACCCTTTTTGTCTGTATGAGCAAAAACCCTAAATCCATCATGCAGAGTTCTGGGGGAGCTCTCAAGCCTGCAGCCAGCAGCTGGGAGAAGCCTCTCTGTATTGTGGCTCATGTTAAAGTGTAGATGAATTTCTAAATGGTCTTATTAAAATAAAAATCACAGAGCCAGATATAGGGGTGAAAGCTTTAGAGAGATCAGGGAAACAGGGAAAGCCACCAGCCAACCTTACCTCACCAACTCTGCAGCTTAAAAATGCTAGTTACTCCTATCTACCCACACCTATATGCCTTGCTGTTCTGCCATCTGATTTGCTCTCTCTGTCCAGCTACATCACTTCCTTTTCCTGCCCAGCTCTGTCACTTCTGTCTATCTGCACAGATCTCCATGGTTAACTAGTGTTGGAATTTAAGGCATGTGACACCACACCTGGCTCTGTTTCCAGTGTGGCCTTGAATACACAGAGATCCTGCCTGCCAAGTGATATGATAGGATTAAAGGAGTGTGCTAACACTGCATGACTTCTGTGTTGTGGCTGGCTTTTTCCTCTGATCTCCAGGCAAGCTCTATCTATTAAAGTACAAATAAAATATCACTACATTTCAGCACAAATAAAATATCACATTAGAGACTGTGGGAATCTGTAAAACTGGAGCTCAAGCCAACATGCTGCATGCAGCCAGGGTCATCTCTGTATCGTGGCCTGCATGAGAAATATGAACTATGAAGCTGCTATTGGCTCTGTTTTTGTATGTCTAGAATCCTTTTTTAAACCTTTTACAGGCTTTATGTGGATATACGTGCCCCATGTTGGGCTACCACATGTAAATGGAGGTGGAGTTTTTCTGTCTTGACCACAGGGTCTCAAATAAACACATAAAAGCTTATACTAATTACAGAAAGCTCAGCAAATAGCTCAGGCTTATTACTAACTAGCTCTTACATTTATTTATTTATTTATTTATTTATTTGTTTATGAATGAATAAACAAATTTATTTGTAAATTTAGTCAACATACATAATTGACCTAAAAACTTCAATAGGATACTTTTAAAAACCACTTGAAGGCCATCTCTACAAAAAGGATTTTGCCAGGACAGTAACCAGGTGTAACCTAACCCATCTTTATTGGCAGAGGTCCAATAAGCTGAAGCTGTACTCTTTACCCCCATGTTTAAACTCCACAAAGAAAAAACAAACCTTCTACTGTTTTTCCACTTAAAGATTAAAAAAGAAACAAAACCAAACTCAATCTAGGTATAAGACCAAACAACATAATGAAAAGCTGCACTAACTGGATTACTAACAGGTGCTGCTGGTGTGAATAGCTTGTTATTTTACTCTAGAGCCCTTATAAATAAAATCCCTGTTAGTGTATGTGTTATCGGGTAGAGGGTTGGTCAGTATGTGGTAGAATGAGGACTTATGCAAGGTTTAATACGCATAGCATTTTTCTACTTTGTTAACAAATGCAGTCTAGTCAGGAAGTACCAACTGGACTAAGTTACACACACCTTAATGACAAGACTCCCCACCACTTGTGAATGTAAAACATTTAATTTAAAAATGTTCAACACTACAATATATAAAATAGCTATTATAAATGCACTTAGTGTAGTCTATAGCTGCCAGGTTTACTTTCTTTTTCCTTTTTTTTCTTTTTTTAGGAAATTATTACACTGTGGTTAAAACTTGTATCTTCAACCTTTGAAAAAGCCCACATTCTATCACAGTGATATATGGTTAAACACTTGGATCAAGTCATAACCAGTTTTATAGCAAAAGGACCCTGTACACATTTATCAATTCTAGTACCTTAATAGCTACCCAACATGTCATTAACATACAGAAACATGCATCATGAGAAGCAAGTAGTATCACCCATCCCTTCTGCATGTTAGCACCTTGTCACTCCTGAGCCACAGTGCTCACTCACATCACTGAGGTCTGTGAACAGTCACTCTTCCCATTCATCCTGAGTGAAAGATGGAATGACTTAAGTACAAATGCAACATGTTATAAACAATTTCTTACAAAAAAAGTCACAAATTAAACCAAAGTACTTTACAGAATTTACTACAAAATGCCATAAAAACTGTGACTTAAGCTCCCCCTCCACCCCCCCCACCCCCACCCCACCCCTGTATCCGGCAAGCCAACTGGATGTCTTTGGGCATGATGGTGACTCTCTTGGCGTGGATGGCACACAGATTGGTATCTTCAAACAACCACACCAGGTACGCTTCACTGGCCTCCTGAAGGGCACCAATGGCTGCACTCTGAAACCTCAAGTCGGTTTTGAAATCCTGGGCGATCTGCCTCACCAACCTCTGGAAAGGCAGCTTCCGGATGAGCAGCTCTGTTAACCAGCAGATTTCTGGTTAACGTCAAATCTCTCTTAGAGCCATGGTCCAGGCCTGTAGTGATGAGGTTTCTTCATCCCACCAGTAGAGGGCGTGCTTTTCCTGGTTGCCTTGGTGGCCAGCTGTTTACAATCGTAGATCTTCCTCTAACGAAAGACCAAACTGCTATGCCTAGCTCTTACATTTAAATTAACCCATTTCTATTAATCTATGTATTGCCACGGGGCTTGTGACTTTACCTGTCCTCTAGCATCTTGTTTCTTGGGTGGCTCACTGGCATCTCCCTCAACTCAGCCCTTCTTCATCCCAGTTCTCAGTTTGATTGTTCCACCTAACTTTATCCTCCCTTACCATAGACCAAACAGCTTTATTATTAACTAATGAGAGTAATACATATTCACAGAGTACAGAAGGATCATCCCACAGCATACCCTACTGTACAATAGTACATCAAAACTTCTTATGCTGTTCTAACTAAAATTTAATACCATCAACCAACCTTCCCCCCAGCCTTTCCTTCTCCCTAATTTCTGCTCTGATAACTACCATGCTGCTTTCAACATCTAGCAGATGAACTTTTTGAGATTCCACTTGTGAATAACATCATGAGGTTCATCTTTTTTTTCTTTTTCCATTTCTTAAGTATGGGTGTGTGTGGTGTGAATGTGTGTGTGCATGCTTGTGTGTGGTGCAAATAGGTACATGTGCTTGTGGAGGCCCAAGGCATATTCAGGAATCATTTTTCCACTTTATTTATTGAAGCAGGGTCTCTCCATCAAATCCAGAACTCACTGATATAACTAGTCCTGCAAGCCAGCTTGCCCCATGGATCCCATTTCCACCTTCTGAGGCTAGAATTATAGACATGCTGACAGATATACCCCTGGTGTTTATGTGGATTTCTGGGTCACCAAACTCTGGTCCTCATACTAGCACAGCAGGCACTTTAACCGCTGAGCAATCTTCCCAGTCTTATTTTTTGAGACAGTGTCTCAGATAGACCAGGCTGTCCTTAGACTCATTATGTAGCTGAGAATGATTCTCAACTTCTGTTCCTTCTGTCCCTACTTCTCATAGGCTGAGATGATAGGTGTGGAGCACTATGCCTATTTATGTGGTACTTGGTATGGGATCTAGTGTCCATTCAAGGCAAGCACTGTGCCAGTTGAGCCGCCACATCCCAGCCCCTGGTTCTCATTTTTCTGAGACTTATTTCACTTGACACAGTGATCTCTAGTTCTATACACATTGATTCGTGTGTGTGTGTGTGTGTGTGTGTGTGTGTGTGTGTGTGTGTGTTTGTGTGTGTGTGTGTGTGAAATACTCAATTGCATCCTATATAATATTAATTATGTATAATATAGGTATTAATTACCACTTGAGTTTTCTAGTCATCACTTTTCTCATGCATAGGTATGAAGCTAGCCTTCATTGTCACCTTGTCGACACTTTGTAGCTCTATCACTGCTCAACATTCTAGACTGGAGACAAAGGAGAACTCTATCAAAGATGCTAGTTCTTTCTCGACATTAATAGCAAATGTGACGGGGTACAGTGTATTTTGGGAATTCATCAGTTCAGTTCACATGATGTTCTCATGCCCATATGAGGCCAGGCACTGATAGAGCAGGAAAATGTAGCTGAGGCTAACCTTGATCTTCCTACCTTCACTTCCTCAGTGCTGGAACTACACACATGTTCTGCCATGCCTGGCTGAGGCTCCCTCCTTTCGGCAGAGGAGACAAAAAGTATATCAACCTGCAGAATCTGTAACATCATGGCAGTGAGGCCAAGCTGAATGCTAAGAAGGACAGGTAGTGGTGGTAATGGTGGTTCCTTCTGTTTCAAGTCCAGTGAATAAGGCTGAGACAAGGAATTGTCCCAACTTCTTTTGTGGAATGATAAATGTCATTTTTTTTGTAAATTACTCATTGGAACTAGAAAACATATTTTCTTTTCTTTTTTTTTTTAAGATTTATTTATTATGTATACAGTGTTTGCCTGCAGGCCAGAAGAGGGTGCCAGATCTCATTACAGATGGTTGTGAGCCACCATGTGGTTGCTGGCAATTGAACTCAGGACCTCTGGAAGAGCAGCCATCTCTCCAACCCCGAAAACATATTTTCTATTGTGGACATCATATATAGAAAATCAAAGGCATGGGTTGTAGTTTTAGCCAATTTATATCTTTCTCCAATGTTGTTCGAAATTCTAAAGGTCTTTTAATAAAAAAAACCCAGGACCTGATATTGGGGTAAATGCTGAAAGATCAGAGAGACAAAGGAACAATCCACAGTCACCACCTCTTACCTCACCAACTCCTCAGCCTGAAAAAAGCCTCTAGCTGAAAGGGACACTTCTGCCGTAAAGGCTTTAGTTCCTGTCTCCTCATGCCTTATGTACCTTTCTCTGCCCAGCCATCACTTCCTGGGATTAAAGGTGTGTGCTTCCCAGTACTGGGATTAAAGGTGTGTGCCACCACTGCCTGGCTCTGTTTCTCTCCTAGACTGAATAAATCTCTTGTAGTCCAGTGTGGCCTTGAATTCACAGAGATCCAGGTGGATCTCTGCCTCCTGAGTGCTAGGATTAAAGGTGTTTGTCACCACTGCCTGGCCTCTAAGTTTAATCTAGTGGCTTGTTCTGTTCTCTGATCTTCAGACAAATTTTATTAGGGTATACAATATATCACCCAACTCCTGATTTTCACCCCAAGAATAAGGCTCTGTTATTTCTTGACCCATCTTTTCTTTATGTTTTCCAGGAAATTGTCCATTCTCTATTTGAATAAAAGGCTTCTTAGCTCATAACAATTCATTATAGTTCTCTCTTTATGTCCAAATGGACTCTTCACTGACAAAATTATATTTTCTAGACCCAGATGTGGGAGCCTAAGCCTATGATCCCAGCACTCAGAAGGCGGCGGCACATAGAATTACAAATTCAAGGGTTGTCTAGGTCTACATGGCAAGCCCTATCTCAAAAACAAAAGATATATTTCTAATATCATTTAATGTTCTTTGAATCTTCCTCTGTCAGATGCTAATATTGCTTTTCCATTTATTTACATGTGTTTGCCAAACCAAAGGATGCTGCTGAGAATTCTAAAGAATTCAGACAGTTCAATCAATTGGATCTGAGGAACACATTAGCTAAGCCATTCTTTACAATGGTGGGCCCCTGGGGTTTAGGCAGGCCTAAGGCATGTCTTTAGTAACTACTTTGTGCGAAGTCATTTTCATTTCAGAAATAAGTGATTATCTGACAGGAAATATTCTAGAACCTATGTCAAGTGATCTATGCCAAGATGTTTGATGACAACATCTAGCAAGCCCAGACACATGGAGCAGCATCAGTCTGAAGAATGACAGTGAACATTAAATCCATATACATGAAGAACGATGAGAAAGCTAAGTAAGCATCTGAGAACATAGAAGTCAAAAGCTATGAAAATATAGAAAAGAATAAAATCATTTTCAAGAAGCCTGATCTTACCAAGAAAAGACACTTAATATCTATCAGCCAAGTAAAGTAGGTTCATATTATGATTCAAAAGCAAAAATAAAACCACTAGTCCTGTGGAGGATCAAACTCTGGAGCCTTGACCTAAACTCAGTGGTAAAGCATATGCTTAGCAGGTGGAAGGCCCTGGTTTCAATCCTCAGCACCAAACTAGCAAACAAAAACAAACAAAACACTAGAATCTGTACCTGGTGATATAGGCCTGTAATTGCAGCTACACCAGAGGCTAAGCCAGGAGGGTTGTGTGTTCAAGTCCAGCCTGAGTAACTCTACCTGAAATCTCAAATTCTACAAAAATGGGGTTGAGGCTGGGGCTGTAGTTCAAGGGTAAAGCAATGGGTTAACATGTGCAAGCCTTCAGGGTTTGATCCTCCAGCAAAGAAAAAAAATCACTAAAAAATATAAAAGCAATATTAGAGACAAAAACCTGAAGATGCAGTGTTAGGGGTGAGGAAAGATTGAGGAAGAATGTGCTACTTTTTGAGTTTGTACAGAGAACATTCAGGGATAAGCCAGCCCTCATATGTACTTGCCCTCTCATCTACTCTTTCATCTTGTTTTACATGAAAAGAATTTGAAAGTTACTACTCTATCCTAGCAATAAGTAAAAGCTGAACCTAAGACTGGTGATAGAATTGTGGACACAAACCAAACACCTCCAGAGACAGACAGGTGGGTAGACTCATAATCCATCAGGTCAACTAGAAACATACTTGGGAACCAGAGCCCACATAGGAAAACCTTAACTATACCTGATAAATTGCTGGGTGATGAATATGAATAAATTTAAAAACAATGTGGACAAGTTGAAAACTCCAGGAGTGGCCAATCATGAGGCATGCCCTTGCTTTTTGTCCTAGTTTGCATTTTGATGCTGTGATAAACACCAGAACCAAAAGCAACTTGAGAAAGAAAGGGTTTGTTTCAGCTTATACTTCTAAATAACAGTCTATCACTGAGGGAAGTCATGGCAGGAGCTAGAGGCAGGAAGCAGTTTCTGGGTTTGTTCTCTAGCTTGCCCTGCTAGTTTTCTTATATAGCCCAGGCCTGACTACCTAGAGATAGCGCTGCCCACAGTGAGATAGGCCTAGGCTCTCCCACATCTATTATCAATCAATCAAGACAATCTCTCACAGACATGGCCACAGGCCAATCTAATCTAGATAATTCTTCAATTAAGGTTCCCTCTACCCAGGTGATACTAGGTTGTGTTAAGTTGACAATAAAACTAATAAGATCAGTTTTATTCATTTTTTGTTTTTTTATATAGTTTCTCTATGTATTACTTTTATTTTTAATTATGTGTATATGTGTGTCTGTGTTGGGGGGAGGGGTATGTCCACGTGAGTTCAGGTACCATTAGAGGTTAGACATGTCAGATTCCACTGGAGCAGGAGTTACAGGTGATTGTGAGCTGTTCAATACTGGAGCTGGGAATCTAATGTAACTTGTATACTCTACAAGAGCAGTATGCACTCTTTTTTTTTTTTTTTTTTGGTTTTTCGAGACAGGGTTTCTCTGTGTAGCTTTGCGCCTTTCCTGGAACTCACTTGGTAGCCCAGGCTGGCCTTGAACTCACAGCGATCCACCTGGCTCTGCCTCCCGAGTGCTGGGATTAAAGGCGTGTGCCACCAACGCCCAGCCAGTATGCACTCTTAACCACTGAGCCAGTTTTTAATTTTTGTTAATTTTATGTATTGGGGCTGGAGAGAGAGCTCAGTGGTTAACATTACTTGGTGTTCTTCCAGAGGACCTGAGTTTGGTCCTTTGCATCCACATCAAGCAGTTCACAACTGCCTATGACTCCATCTCCATGGATTTTAATACCCTCTCTGGCCTCTACATGGCATACATTCACACAAACACATAAAATTATGTATTACTATTTTGTGTGTATGATGGGAGGAGTGCACATACAACACTGCATGAGTGTGGATGCAGAGGACAACTTTGTGGAATCTGTTCTCTTCTTCCATCTTTACATAGGTTCTAGGTATTGAACTAAGTCTCAAGACTGGCACAAGAGATGCCTTTAGCTATGAGCCATCTCCCCAGCCTGCTTTTGTCAGTTTTACCTCCATGAACTCAATCAGATTTTCACTTATTTTTTTCTGAGACAGGTTTTCTCTAGAAACCCTGGCTGTCCTAGAACTTGCTTTGTGGACCAGGGGAGCCTTAAACTCAGAGATCTGCCTACATCTGCCTCCCAAGTGCTGGGATTAAAGGCATGTGCCACCACCATCCCGTGATTTTCACATTAAATATCAAAGAAAAATACTCTTCTGGCAGGGGGAGAGGAAGGGAAGCCATTCTGAACCCATCACAACAGACTTCTCATAAACAATGCAAACAAGAAGAGGAAAAAAAATCCATCAACCTAGAATTCTTTGCTCCCATGAAACTGTGTCTTTACTTATTGCTATATATTGTAGGGTTTTTTAAAAATTATTCCTTTCTCATATAATACATCTCAACCGCAGTTTCCCCTCCTCCAGTGCGGTCCCCCACACACACACCTCCCTCTCCCCCAAATTCACTCCTCGGTTTCCCTTCAGATTTTAAGACTGAAGGAGAGCATTTGAAACATGGCTCATTGGTTAAGAGTATATGCCAGGGACTGTCTCTGACTCTGTTGCCTGCTTTTGGGACCCTCTCCTTCTACCAGATTGCCTTTACTAAGGATCCAGCCTTAATAGAAGAGAAGGTGCCTTTTCTCATTGCAACTTGACATACCATGGCTGGCTGATATCTATGGGAGTCCTCCCTTTTCTGAAGAGAAACAGAGGTGGAAGAGTGTATGGGGAGAAGTGGGGGCAGAAATTGAGAAGGGATGAGGGAAGTGAAACTTTGGTCGAGATGTAAAAACAAAAAAAAATGAATAAACAAACAAAAAGTATGAGCTGCTCTTGCAAAAGAACAGAGTTTGATTCCCAGCATCCATGTGGTGGCTCACAACCATCCAAAACTCAAATTCCAGGAGATCCACAGCATACTCTGGCCTCCACAAACAGTAGACACACCTATGGTACACATAACTACACCCCTACACATAAAATAAATCTAAAACAGCAACAATAATAATAAAAGGTAGACCATACGTAAGAAGTGAAGTATATCTTAACAAAATTCAAAAGAACAGCTGGGCGGTGGTGGTGCATGCCTTTAATCCCAGCACTCCAGAGCCAGAGGTAGATGAGTCTCTGAGTTCGAGGCCAGGTTGGTCTACAGAAGTAGTTCCAGGAAAGCCAAGGCTATACAGAGAAATTCTGTCTTGAAAAACCAAAAATAAAAAAATAAATAAACATAAAAGAACATAGTTTAACATATTCAAACAACTAAATTCCTTAACAATCTTAAAGGAATAGTTTAGACAATTTCAGACAATGTCTTCTCTTGGACCATAGTGAAATTAAAGATCAATAATACATGGAGATGAAAGCCAGGGCATGGTGGCACACATCTTTAATCCCAGCACTCGGGAGGCAGAGGCAGGTGAATCTTTGAGTTCGAGACCAGCCGGACCTAAAGAGTGAGTTCCAGGGAAGCCAGGGCTACACGGAGAAATTGTGTCTTGAAAACAAAACAAAATAAACAAAATTAATACATGGAGATAAAACCACATGGGTTCCAAAAGAAATATCAAGAGAAATGCCAAAAATATTTTGAACTAGCCAAGTATGATGGTGTATACTTTTTTTTTTTTTTTTTTTTTTTTTTTTTTTTTTTTTTTTTTTTTTTTTTTGGTTTTTGGTTTTTCGAGACAGGGTTTCTCTGTCTGGTTTTGGTGCCTGTCCTGGATCTCGCTCTGTAGACCAGGTTGGCCTTGAACTCACAGAGATCCACCTGGCTCTGCCTCCCGAGTGCTAGGATTAAAGGCGTGCGCCACCAACGCCCGGCCTTGGAGTATACTTTTAATCCCAGCACTTAGGAGGCCGAGGCAGGTGGATTTCTGTGAGTTCAAAGCCAGTCTGGCCTACAAAGAGAGTTCCAGAACAGCCAGAGCTATAGAAAGAGACCCTGTCTCAAAATTTAAAATGAAAAAAGAAAGGAAAAGGAAAAAAAGAGAGAAGGTTTGGGGTATGTAGCTCAGCTCATAAAATGCTTGCTATATAAAAATGAGTTCGATCTCCAGAACACAGGTAAAAGCTAAAACAAACAAACAAACAAACAAACAAACAAACAAACAAACAGGAGTCTCCTAGGGCTTCCTGGCTAGCCAGCCTAGATTACTTGATGTATTCCAAGCCAGAGAGACTTTTTCAAAAGAAGAATTTAAAAGGTAGGTAGGGCCTAAAAGGTGAAACCTGAAGTTGTCCTCTGGCCCATGTACACATGCCAGCATATATCTGTCTACCTGCACATACACAAACATACATATACACACAAAGAATGAAAGAAAAGAAGCCCATCTATGCCTGGTACTTTCTGTCTTAGAAAGTTATTATTACTTCCATTTCTTTAATAGATATAAGGCTACCCAGGTTATTCCTTCAGGGGTGAGTTTGGGCAGATTGTATCTTTTAGGGAATTATTCATTTGATAACAACTATGTGAGCATAGTTGTTCATGGTCTGTCATTTCAGAGGCTGAGACAGGAGAATCAAAAGTTTGAGACTAGCTTGAGCTACATAGTGAGCTCTCAGACAGCTTGGACTACTATAGTGAGACTATTGAACAAAATAAAACCCCCAAAATACATTTCTAGAAAATTTCAAACCAATTTTTTTCATGGCATTGATGCAAAAATTTCAACAAAATATTAGCAAGTCAAACCAACAATCTAGAAACATACTTTTACATTATTACTAAGTAGAAATTTTCTTACTTATTCAAGGCTATTTCAGCAGTTGAAAATGAGTTATTATATAGTGAAGAGACAGACTACGGAATGGGAGAAAATCTTTGCTAACTATACATCAATGGTTAAATATTATTATCTAGAACATATAAAGAAGAACTGCAGGAATTAAACACCAAAAGCAATTCATTAAATCAATAAGAATACTGTTACATTTAATAGACAGCACTCAAGAGAAGAAAAATGGCAAAAAAGAAACACTTGAAAAAGTGTTCAGCATCCTTAGCCATCAGGGAACTTCAAATTACAACTTCTTTGACATTCCATCTCACCCTAGTCAGAATGGCTACCATATACATAACAGAATTTTATTCACCTGTAAAGAAAAATAAAATAAAATCAAGCACATGCAGAAAAAAAAGAATGGAACTCAAAATCATTATGTTTAGGGAATTAAGTCAAACTCACAGAGACAAATACTAGCAGGAAGTGGTGGTACACGCCTTTAATCCCAGCACTTGGGAGACCGAGACAGGTGGATCTCTATAGGTTTGGGGCCAGCCTGGTCTACAGAATGAGCTCCAGGACAACCAGAGCTACATAGTGATACTCTGTCTTAAAAAACAAAAACAAGCTGGGCAGTGTGGTGAATGTCTTTAATCCCAGCACTCAGGAGGCAGAGGCAGGCTGATCTCTGTGAGTTTGAGGCCAGCCTGGGCTACCAAGTGAGTTCCAGGACAGCCACGGCTACACAGAGCATCCTGTCTCGAAAAATGAAACAAACAACAAAAAAGTAAGATGAATATTGTGTATTTTCTCTCATATGTGGGACCTAAATTTAAATTTGAATACACATGCACACATGCATGTGTGTGTGTATGATGAAACTAGAAAGGTGACAATAAGAGGAGAAGAAATCCTAATTCTCTTGCTTTATTTTGACTCTTTGAAACTTTTCTTAAGGTATAAATATTATCTCAAAATATATGAAATTAATATATATATTTGAAACTTTTTGTCATGATATTAATGGTCATATAGAGTAATAGGTTTTATGTACCTCAGTTGTAGGTTTCTCCACCAACACAGTATGCCAGATCAAGCCGAATTGAAAAATTAAAAGAACAGATTTCTTTTGAGCAAAGCAACTCTTGGGTGAATTCTCCAGCCCCCAGAGACTGAGGCAGAAGAAGAGGCAGAAGAAGAAGTCACATGACCAGACTAAAGCAGGGAGCTTAAATACCCTGTAGGCAAAGGGTGATGACATGTCCTCCATAAGCTGGGTTTATGCCCAAGTGTGGTATGCTTTAGGTGGGGTCTTGGGCTACTGGCAGCTTCAGGGGAGGAGCTACTGTAGCCATCAAAAATGGGGAATTGGGTTTTGGGCACCTTTTCATTATTGGAGATTTTCTGAGAGGGCAGGATTTAGAGAGAGAGAGAGAGAGAGAGAGAGAGAGAGAGAGAGAGAGAGAGAGGAG
>CABHPR010123138.1:0-22850 GCA_902168415.1 Peromyscus melanophrys
GTCCCCTTCTCTGTGGACCCACCGAGTGGGTCACTTCAGTGAGATGGGGGCAAGGACTCACCCACATTGAGCATCCATCATCTAGTATCCCCAAATGCTCAGGTTCCCCCCAGTGCCAAGTGTCTTGGATTTCAGCTTCCAGCTTTACATCTGACTTCTCAGAGTTAAGAGGAGTTGAGTCCCACACTGTCTTGGAAGCTGGGACCGCATGGATCATTACCAAGAGCAATCATCATTACCTCCGCGTTGACACATGGCCAACTACGGTACAGGACAGACGATGCCATGAGCATATTGCATTGCTTCTAGAGGAGCCATGTTGCTTACAGGCTAGACTCCTTTTGTTCCTACCTGGTACCTTAGGCCCTAGCTTCTGAAACAGTGGGTTATAGCCTACATGGGATTACATAGCTGAATGTAGGAGGGTCAGAAAAATTTGGCAACAGTAAAAGGTTTCTCTAAAGATTTCATTGTATTGGGAATTTCGTGTATGTGTATAATGACGCTCTGGTCCGCCCACTGCTTCCCTCCTGACCTCATGTTTCTTCCTTTCAAATTCACTGTGTCCACTTGGTGCTGCCAGTATGTACATGGGTGCAGGGCCATCGCCTTGAGCGTCGGTAGCCTATTGGGGGCCGCATCCCTGAAGAAACTGACTTGCCCTCCCCCAGTAGGCATTAGTTAGCAGTAGCTCCTCAGACAGAAGTGGGCCTTTTCCCAGCCCGTGCAAGGATTTTGTGGGGTTGCTCTTGTATGAGTCTTGTGCAACACAGTTACAGCCTCTGTGAGTTCATGTAACAGCCACATCATGTCTGGAATGCTTTTTTTTTTTCTGCAGTCATCTACTACTTCTGGCTGTTACCTCTCTCTGACCCCTCTCCCACTTATGATCCCTGAGCTTTGCAGAGAGGGGTGTGATGGAGATATCATCATTAGTTAGAGCTGAGCACTCTCTAGTCCCCTTAGTCTCTGCACGTTGGCCAATTGTGGGACTCTGTATTAATCACCATCTACTGCAAGAAGACGCTTCTATGATGATGGTTAAGAGATGTATTAACCCATGGGTATAAATATATGTACATAGTAGGCATCTTAATACTATGTTCATGTAGCAGAGTAATAGGGGTAGGTTCTCCCCTGGGGTCCCTGACCATCTCAGCCAAGAGTTCTTAGCCCCATGAAAAGTACCTGTCTGTCATGTGACATGAGCCAATCAGGGAGTGGTTGGTTGGCCCCACAGCATTCACACCACTCTTGCCCCAATGAGGCGTGTCTTGCCGAGGCAGTCCTTGTTATAGCTTGCAGGTTAGGAGCGAGGTATCACTGTTGATGACTTCCCGCCCCCAGTAGTATACATAGCATCTTTCTGCTCTACCAAAGTTAGTAAAGATGGGGCTTCCAGGTTGGTCCCATCTTGATTCTCCACGTCCTGTGATGTGCGTCATCTTCGGTGGAATATGTTTCACAACTGGACATTTGTTTTAGTTTAGTCATCTGTGGTTATTTAATTAAATTGTAGTTGTCCTGACTACTAGACTCTTTAAAACTAGACTTTTATCTGGTTTGCCTACTCCTTTTTTTAAAACATTTATATTGTTTTATTTGAAATTTCATATGTATTTTTTTATTTTTAGTTATTTTCCAAGGTTGTTTTTTTTTTGAGATTAATATAATTACACTTCTCCCTTCCCTTTCCTCCCTCCAAACCTCCCCATATACCCTTCCCATTCTCCTTTAAATTCATGACCTCTTTATTTTTCATTGTTATTGCATGCATATATGTATATAGGTATATGTTCCTAAATATAGCCTGTTCAGTCCCTGGAAGTACTGTGCTTATTTCATTTCTACCCACCCTCCAGCTCCTCCTGTGTTCACTTTCATTTCTCAAATCCATGACCTGTGCTTTTTATTGTTGCACACACACACATAGCTACAACCTGCTGAATCTACTTGGTATTGCTCATATGTATATGTTCTCTAATTTATGGCTCTAGCTCTGAATCTTAGGATGTGAGTATATAACCTGTAGTAACCATAGCAACTGGGAAAGTAAAATGGGACCATGGCAGGGAGCTCTAGAGAGGAGGATACCAGGACACTGGTTTGCCTAACTTTACCATTACCCGGATGTTACATGACGTATCTCTAAGTAGACATTATCTGCAGTGCTCAGGTTCTATAGTGTAGTTACTTGGCCTTGTTCCCTTGGGTTGGATTTTATGAGCTGCCCTTAGTCTAAAACCTTCATCTGTTTTCATGGGAAAATATTTTTACTCTAAACCAATTTTTAAACAATATTTTATTTTTATTTATGTGTATTGTTGAGGGTATGCCACATAGGTCCATGTCCTCGAGAAGGCCAGAGAGGGAGTTGTAGTTACGGGTGGTTGGGAGCTGCCTGACATGGTGCTGAGAACCAGGCTGGGGTCCTCAGGAAGAGCAGCCAGCACTCTTAGCTCCTGGACTACCCGTACAGTCTTTATTCTACACCAGATTTTAAATGAACTTTGAGGACTTGCTTTTGCTCACTCACTCTTGACTGAACTTCCTTGTTCAGGATTTATATTTTTTCTTGTAAAGGTTAGCCGTTCTTCAATAACAGTGGTGTCTTCGTGATACTGGTTTAATCTTATCTACGAAGGCTGTGGTCTTGCACTAGTTACATTTCTTTTTACAGAGTGACCTTATCAGAACTGGAAGAGAGTTTGAAAGATGTTTGGTGGAAGTCCGACAGAGATAGTTTATCCTGGACGCATGGATACTTTTCCTTGAGACTGTCTGGGGATAGAAGAGCCCTGTCCTGTGAAACTTGCACTCTGAAAGTGCAGATAAATTAGTGCGCATTTATGGAATGTTGACTGAGTTCCCAGGACTGTGTGAGGAATTATGGGGAATACACAATAATTTAAGACTCCATCTCTGCCCCAAAAGGTTGTAGGTAGTCGTTACAGAGGCAAAACAGCACATTATTTATTCATTGTGTGGTTTGCTCTGTAGCTACAGGCACCATGCTAGGTTATGACTACCCCAAACTTGCTTTGAATCCTAAAGATATCTAAACTGCTTCAAAGTCGGAATTCATGTGTGTACTCATAAAACTATGTAATTTCCACAGTGGATATCTATAAATAAATTTCAGTGACTGCAACAGAAAGGAGACTAATTCTACCTTGGAAAAATCAAAGCCCTTAATGTTTTATACAATTAGAACAATATAGAAATAAATTATATTTCTGAAATAAAGTGTTACAAGGTATTACAAAAGGTGGGATTTGTAAGACTAGGTTAAATTTTTCATAAATGTCCACATGGAAGATTGTAGCAAATAAGAGCTTTGGGGGTGGGAGGAGATGATGGGTAGATGGGTGGATGGATGGATGGATGGATGGATGGATGGATGGATGGATGGATGGATGGATGGGGATAGACAGGCACACAGGGTAGCACTTCCTGATTGCATGAATAAGAGTTTGAAGACTTAAGAGTGGAGGTCAGAGGTGGATGTCAAGTATCTTCCTCAATCACTTCTTCATATTAAGTTTTTGAGTCAAGTTTTATGTAGCTCTGGCTGTTGTGGAACTCGCTGTTTACACCAGGCTGATCTCAAACTCCAGAGATCCTCCTGCCTCCTGGCGCTGGACTTACAGATGTGCCACTGTGTCTGGGTGTCACAGCTTCTGTCTGAGTTCTGGAGGTCTGAACTCAGGTCCTCATGCTTGTGAGGCAAGCCCTTTACCCACTGAGCCATCTCCCAGACCTTCTTTCAGTTTTGTTCTGAAAAATTAATCATGGTACAGTAGAAATCGGTTGCATTTCGCCTCTAACTATAGACTTC
Source organism: Peromyscus melanophrys (assembly GCA_902168415.1). NCBI lineage: Eukaryota > Metazoa > Chordata > Mammalia > Rodentia > Cricetidae > Peromyscus > Peromyscus melanophrys. Next base: position 3,839 of record CABHPR010123138.1, read on the forward strand.
ACTTCACTTGGGACATTTCCGTGATTGAAGTGTGAGCAAGTTAGGTAAGCCACATAGAGTTTGAGAGAGCCCCAGAACCCAAGGCCGGATGCCCACTTGCTTCTCTCTGTAGGCGCATACGGGAAGCATTGCAGAAGATGTACAGGCATAGAGGGAAAGCCAGGCAAGAAAACCATTTAACTAATGCCAAGGCTCTGGCCCCAGCCCTCACCATCAATCTCCTGTTGAACTGGGCCAGACCTCACATAAGTCATGAGGACTTTCTCTCCCATAAATGTCTCAGAAGCGGGGAAGGGGAGCTGCCTGGCCTCTTTGGTATCGTGATCTGTCATGATCAGTGCAAAATGACAGCAAGAACAGCAAAACAACAATCATAACAAAGCAGGGACAGGGCAGAGCTGGGTAAATTAGCCAGGAAATGGAAAGGAGGTGGGAGAGAGAGCAGAGAAAGGCTGGCGCCCCCATCTGAGCTGGCCTCCCAGGCTGCCATACCCCTAAGACAGGAACAGTACTGGGTTCATCCCATCAGCTCCTAGAAAGGAGAAGCTGCCCCACAGTGACTCCTGTGCTGAGGGTGTGGCTTGACACCAGAGTGCTGTCTCCCATGCTGTGGTTCATAGCCTTACCCACAGAAGAGGATCCAGAGAGAAGCCTTAAGGGGAGCAGCCACATGGGCTGACTTCAAGGAAAAGTCCCACAGCTGGGGCTCAGACCCGAACCTGCTAACCCCTGGCCACCGAAAGGTCCAGTCCTCCTCCTTAAAGATGAGCATCTCTGCCTGATGATGAGCCCTGACCCTCCCCGAACAAGAACAAAGAGCAGTGTTGGCTCTGCTGGGACGGACAGCTGCCTGACAATTGTAACAGCTCTCCCCCGCTTACCCCCCTTAAGGGTGGGCCCTTGTGATGTCACAATGAATGACAGACAGCTAATCTCCTTTAAGAATAATATGGTCTGTTCCTTCCAACAGAATGGACCCTAGCCATTGGCGTTATCACACTCCTTGGGAGCTATAGAATATTGTTATTGGATTATTATGGCAAATTTGTAAAATAATCTTCATTTTAAAAAAAATCCTCTTAGAATGGTTTTCTTATTTATTTGGATGTTTCTAGTATTGAGTTCTTTGTGCTGTTGATACATTGTGGGTAAGCCAGAAGATTTATGTGTTGTTGTTGTTTTTCTTAAACATTTCCAATTTCCCTGATTCTATTCCTGCTCACAGACTTAGCAAACTGTAGCTGCTGAACAAGACGTCAGTCAGTCCTTGCACATCACTTCAGAAAAAGCTCTTCCTGTGTTATTACAGGGGCAAAACTGTAGGTAAATATTTCAGATTTATCAAGGACATAAGCCCAATAGTCATATTCCGTGTATAGTCCTGGTGTTTATCTGTAGGTTTGATATCCACTGAATTTCCCCATATGTTTTTAACTTTGAAATAAATGTTTCTTATTGAAATCTTAAGTTTCCATGGATCCAATAATTCACTGGTCTACTTGGAAAATGCCATCAGTCTCTCTGATTCCCTTGCCCACCCTCAGTTTTCAGTCCCTCTAATTCCTTGTTTGCTGCGGTGTGCTTCAGCAGAATGAGACAGACAGTGTCAGTATCATCAAAATACAGGAAATGAAACCATCCCAGATGTCTGGGGATTGCCAGGCCAACCAGGAGTTAGAGGTATTAACAGTAATGGCATCGTCATCCCATCACCCCTCTCAGAAACGTTCATCTCAGTGTCGGTGGTGACGGAAGAATTGTGGTTCTGGAGCCAGATATCAAAGCACAGAGATGATCTTAATGTAAATGTTTCAGCCTCCCAACTCTGGCACCGTCTGAGTCTTCAACAGTCAGCACTTAGCTCTGGTGATGTGGAGAATGTGCATAAGAAATTGTTCCATCTCAGAAGGAGGTAGCCAGCAGCCAGATTCTTCCAGATGATAATGGCATCTAATTACAGGCGTGTGTGTAGGGGCCACTGCTGGGGCTCATTATCCTTGGAGAAAGACAGTATTTACTCATCTGATGTTCACTGTGTCCTAATGTGTGGTACTGTGAGGTGAAGCCATGGTGCCCGTCTCTGAGGAACTTACAGTGTTGAAGTTTCACTTGGTCTGTGTAATAATGACATGGCAGTGTATGCCATTCCAGTGGTATTTCATATTCCTCGAGCAAAGAAATTCCTGTTGATTTATGTCCACAAGATTTGCCTGATGTCTGGTTTCTGTGAAACATATAGAATATGTACGACTGTTACCTTCTACCACTGAGAAAGTTCTCACATCTACAGTATATATGATTGTTAGCTTCTTCACACTGAGAAAGATCCACGTTTTTGTACAGTCCTTCCTAGTCATCTTGCTTCCCATCCCCAAGGACACAAACTCCTGAACCTATCAGTGTAGGTCCATCACTTGTAACCAGTACACCACTCTGTGACACTGAGAACTGGGAGGCTGTGGAGGGTGTGCAAGAGGCTGTGGGTATGTGTGCAAGAGGCTGTGGGGTGTGTGCAGGAGGCTGTGGGGGTGTGTTCAGGAGGCTGTGGGGGGGTGTGCAGGAGGCTGTAGAGGTGTGCAGGAGGCTGTGGAGGTGTACAGGAGGCTGTGGAGGTGTGCAGGAGGCTGTGAGTATCTGTGTCTGGTTTTTCTCTCTTCTGATTCTCTAAGTATAAACCTTCCTCTGCGCACACATTCCTTCTGACTACCTTGTAAGTTTTTAACATCCCCACTAAACAGACAACCCAGACAGCAGACTACTTATCATCCAATGCCAGGTGTGGGGAGATGCTTGGTCTTGTTTCTTCTTACAAGTAATAAAGGCAAACTTTTTGCTCAATTCTTGGGTTGCACATGTGTGTTGCAAAGTATCACACTCAGGACCTTATGCATGCTGATAAATAGGGGCTCTGACGCTGAGCTACAGCCCCAGCTACTACTTATATTTATTAAATAACTAGTTAAACTTTCACAATTCGCTTAAGACTCTTTCCCCTCTTTTGGCTCTCTGGGTCTAAACTTCCTCCATGCCCATTGCGCTGTTTCCTAACTGTTCCATAAGTGTTAAACACCATCCCTAAGAGGGAATCTAGACAACTTGTTATTATCCAGGACTGGGAAGAAGCTGAGTTAGCTACAAAAACACACAGGCACCAAAGAAACAGTGTGGAGCGACAGAATCCAATCTGAAAAGCCACACATCTTTCTCATTCAACTGCAGGGCATTCTGGAAAAAGCAAAACTGTAAAGGAGGTAAAAATGAGTGTTTGGGGAGGCAAGCTAGGGTTCTGGAAAGGACAGGAATGTATAGGCTAAACACAGAAGACCTGCCAGACCATGAGACTGCTCTGTAGGACGCTGTAGCGATGATTATGTATCATAGCGCTGTCCAGACACAAAGAAGAAACAAGACCAAGTGAGGCCACTAATGTAGCTGTGGACTCTGGGTAATAATGGCATATCAGCATAGGCTCATCTTGTACATTGTTGTAGTGTATCACCGTGAAGGGCGCTGGTACAGGAGTCTGTACATACCTACGGATGGGAGGCTCATGGGATATTGCTGTACCTCCTCTCTATGTTGCTGTCAATCTAAAACTTTTCTAAAAATCATAGTAAAGTCATTTAAATAACAGGGGAAGACGTGCGTGCACAGACAGGAAGTGACGGCACCACTCAGTTTTGCTTTCCCATTTCCCCTGGAGACAGACCTTGTTTGTCCTGGTGACAGTGATGCAGTATGTGTGGTTCTCATGGATGTCTATTTTTGCACTCTGGGGTGGTTGCCCCCACATACCCAGGGCTGGGCTCGGAGGACAGCAGGCTTATGAATAAGACGTTTAATAACCCCCAAAGTGTCCATTCCTTTAGTACCATCGGCCCTGATTTTTCAGTTCCTTCTCATTCCCTGAAAGGTTTAACAACACTTGAAACATTTTCAGTAACCTGAAACAAAGTCAGCATTTTCTGAATTAACCCTTCCTGCTCAGGAACAAAACTGTTGGCAATGGCTTTGCCCTCTGGGGTCTGGTTTCTGGGAGGGACTACTTAAGTTTGCTCGTTGACGGATACCTCAGTGGCATGAGAGTGACTTCCGGGGGAAGTGCGAAGAGAGAGAGTCCATCTCCCTAGTGTCCTTCACTCTAGCCCAGTGCAGCCTTCTGCTCCTGTCCTGGAACCTACGAGGTTCCGACCTTCCACTCCCCGGTGCCCTCTCCAAGTCTAGAGTCTTGAAGACCCAGTGTGGTCATACCTCTTCCTGGAGCGGCCCTCCCCGCCCTCCACACCCTAGCTCTTACTGCACTTCTGTGCCACCCCTGTGGAGGGCATACTGCCCCGTGTGTTCTCTTGTTGACTCTTTGTACAGCCAGCTACATCTCCAGCAAGACTGTAGAGCAAGCATTGTTTGTGCCCCTTTCCTTTCCTGTGCTGTTAGTCATGTAGCAGACACCGGTCATCGCTGGCTGATGAAGAACCGCTTCCTCGGTGTCTCTAAACCAGCCATGGAGAATACAGCTTGGGGGCGTGTTTGTCACTGAGTCTTTCTTAGGACAGCAGGGATAACTTGGTTTGCTCCATCGGATTTGGGGCACCTCTGGTTATCAGTGCTTTGGGGTATCATATTTAGTACCAGCTATATGAATCTCTAAGGAGTGAATGGAGGCTGACAGAGACAACTAGTACATACGATGTATATTTAATATAACGGTTACTCAAGACAGGTGAACGTTATGATGAATCTGTGTTGCTCCGCTATTGCCAAAATAAAATAACTTACACTGCCAAGTCGCCTCTTCCTGTAAAAGGCTGAATATCTCTGGTATAGTTCACCTGCCTTTTTTTTTTTTTTTTTTTTGGTTTTTTTGAGACAGGGTTTCTTCTGTGTAGCTTTGCACCTTTCCTGGAGCTCACTTGGTAGCCCAGGCTGGCCTCGAACTCACAGAGATCCTCCTGCCTCTGCCTCCCGAGTGCTGGGATTAAAGGCGTGTGCCACCAACACCCGGCTCACCTGCCTTTTTATTGGTCTATTCTACCAGCTTGGACCAAATCTGCCACAGCTGCAGAATTGTAGTATGTAACTGTCTCTGTCAACCAGGCTGGCCTCAAACTCAGTGACAAATGTGCCCCCAAGCTGTATTCTCCATGGCTGGTTTAGAGACACCAAGGAAGTGGTTCTTTATCAGCTAACGTGTTGAGAATAAGTGACTGTTGGGGCATCTGTATCAATCCCCCTGACCGACAAGTTGTGGATTATCAAGATACATTGTATATGTATGTGAAATTACCAAAGAAATTAAAAGACTATTCCTTTAAAAAAAAAATCTGTCTTAGGGTGATGATGACTCATTGTTGCTTAAGTTTTCCTGCCTGGCCCACGGTCAGGATAAATCTCTTTCACCTGCCAGTCCCACAGCCGCTCAGACCCAACCAAGTAAACACAGAGACTTATATTGCTTACAAACTGTATGGCCGTGGCAGGCTTCTTGCTAACTGTCCTTATATCTTAAATTAATCCATTTCTATAAATCTATACCTTGCCACATGGCTCGTGGCTTACCGGCATCTTTACATGCTGCTTGTCCTGGCGGCGGCTGGCAGGCAGCATCTGGCAGCCTCTCCTTCCACCTTCCTGCTCTTTTTATTCTCTCTGTTAGTCCCGCCTATACTTCCTGCCTAGCCACTGGCCAATCAGTGTTTTATTAGCAACACATTTACCATACAGAACATCCCACAGCAACTCATGCCTTTAATCCTGGTACTTGGGAGGCAGAAGCAGGCAGATCTCTGTGAGTTTGAGGTCAGCCTGGTCAACAGAGAAAGTTACATACTACACAGAGAAACCCTGTCTCAGAAAACCAAAACAACAACAACAAAAACAATCTGCCTTAACCAAACAGAGTGGCATTATCCATAACCACTGTGAAGCCCTGTCTTTTCAGATTGTAAATCGCAGACTAAAGAATACATTGGAACTGCAGATGAATGTTGTATCGTGACTATCTTTGTTAGTAATGTACACTCGTGACTATGGAAAACCTCGTAAAATGCTAGACTCCAGAACACTCCCCATTTAGGTGTAGAGTCATGAGGGGTAAGATAGCAAAGCACACAGGTGGGCTGCAAACCCAGACAAGCATGTCCTTGGAGCAGGAATGGAACACTGAGTGGGCTAAATCAACTACCAGGCTTCCTTCCAAAACCAAGCAGCAAAGGACTGCGGCTTCTGCCAGCAAAGGCAACTAGAAGCGTTCCCAGCAAGATAAGAGCCTGGAGCCTGGTCACTCTTTGAAGCCAAAGCTCCTGTTCCCAGGAGGATCTGAAGAAGGATAATGGACCAGAAGCTAAAGCTGGTGCCTCAGAGGAAAGTGCCCTAGGGTACCTCCCGACCAGAGCTCCAGTCAGCCTGCTCACTGCCTCTCATGCCATTCACTGTCTCCCAGCATGGACCTGGAAGGTGATAACACCCCCAGTGAAAACGCCAGAGCTCTGTGGAAATGCCTAGGGATGGCCCCCAGGGCCAGATGGATACAGAAATCACAAGAGCACACTCGGTTAGTGGAAAACCACCCCCCACTCCAAACGCACCTTCCCCAGAATGGGTGAAGAAAACTGAAAAAAGGCTGAGATCAAGCTGTGCTCATGCATAATCTCAGCACTCAGAAGGCCACAGTAGGGCACATCCAACTCGCTCCAAGTCGACTGACAAAATCTCCTTTCTTCTTCCCAGAGCCCTCTCTGCACAGTAGTTCCGCCTACTCTCTTCTGCCTAGCTATTGGCCGTTCAACTGTTTGTTACACCAATCGCATCAACACATCTTCACACAGTGTACAAATATCCCACAACAGTTGCCTGACGAAGTGGCACCTTAGAAGTGAGTTCTGGGTTCTCCCAGGTCTGAGCAAGATCGAGAGGACTGCAGAGCGCACCCTTCTAGGGAAGAGGGACCACAGGGCAGGAGCATGTGTCCATAGGAGGACAAGGATGGGGCCATGTGAAGTAGCATTGGAAGATATTTTCTAAAACCGCAGAGACTTGAGTCCTTTGTACTCAGTGTGGAGCAGGGAGGATCCTTGTGTATCCAAGAATAAAGTGACAATAGAAAACCCAGGATGCAGTAAAGTCTCACCAACTACCGTAGAGAAAGATCACTCACTCACTAAACCACTGAACTAAGTTGGCAGCAGACATCTCACCAGCAAATAAGCAGGAGGAAACGGAATCGTGTTTTCAAATGCAAAGGGGAAATCACTTTCAACACATAATTGTTAAACTTTCCGAACTATTCCTCAAGAAAGAAAGTGCCCTGCTGAAGCTACCCCAACTAAACCAAGTGGGCACACAACCAAAGACTTAAATTAGGGTCAGCATTTGTTAGGAAGAGGAAAGTTCTCTCGGCAGGAGGAGGGGGGTGAGAGAGGGTAACAGGAGGTGAAAGAGGTATAAAATTCACTGAGAAAGAACAAAGATAATTTTTTAATTAAAAATAAAGGAAGGTTGGTGAATAGAGTACTTGTGGCTCTTCTAGAGGATGCAGATTTGTTTCCCAGCACCCATGTTGGGCTGCTCGTCACTTCAGCTCTAGGGCATGTGACACCCTTTCCTGACCTCTGTTACATTGAAACACGTGTGACATGCACGCACACGCACACGCACACGCATGCACATATATATGCGAAAAAATTTTAACTATAGCTTTAAAGAAATTTTTTAAAAAATGATTAAAGCAATAGAGACGTTTATTTTCAAGCCTGTCAGTTATGTAAAATAAGGACAGGACGTAGGCTATATGACGTCACTTAAGTCACTTAATGCCTTGGTCTCTTGAACTATAAAATGGGAATCACAAGCATACTGCCTTATGAGATTACGGTGACAGTTAAACCAGGCACACACCTGGAATCCCAGCACTTGTGAGGTAGAAACAAGAAGAGTAGGCGTTCAGGGTCAACCCCAGCTTCATGGGATGTTTGAAGCCAGCCTGGACAACATGAAACTCTGTTAAAGAAGATAAAATGTAAAAGTGACAATTCAGAATTAATCCCGTGATACTGGAATAGGGACAGTTGTGTGCTGAGCACAACATACATGTGCTGCTGTCACCATCATCATCCTTGTCCCTAGGAGAGGCGTGCTTCATGCCTACATTGATAGCGCCTACACCTAGAAGGGCTGGCGGGCGGGGGCCCTGGTCGCCTCTCAGCAGGTGGACGGACACCTGCCACCACGTGCTTTATGGAGCCTCATGTCCTCGGCTGGTTGTCAGCTTTGTGCGTCTGTCTGGTGGGCTCCAGCGCCCTTGGCACCCTCTTGTAATCACGGACTGTGCCGCCGGGGTCCGCTTCGCAACACGTTCAGCTTCTTCCTCTGCAATCAGTGCGAAGACCTTTGTTGTCACAAGGCCCTGGCTCTTGTAGAATCACCACACCTGGGTTTCTAGCCTTTAAAGATAGAGACAGAGTTGTTCTGTTTTCTTCCTGTTTACCCTTACCCTTACTTATTCGTGGGTGCCTGTGTGGAGGTCAGTTCTCTCCTTCCACCTTGCGGATCCCCGGGCTCAAACTCCAGACACCAGTGTCTTTATCCACCATCTCACCAGCCCCAAACCAACTTTCCCTGCATTATTAATTCCATACATCATTACTCCGTGCTCTTTGGTTGTTATTCGTCCTCTGACCTGTTGCTCATTGTCCAGATTGTTCCAAGTCCCTGAGCCTCTTAGTGAGGGTAGCGTCTCTAAGATGGTTTCAGGAGTACCCCGCCTCACCCCAGACATCCCACCCTGTCTCTCCTGTGTTGCACCCCTAGGATGTCTGGGGTGAGGCTGCTCGATGTTCTGACTCTATAGGCTTCCCAACAAAGCCCTGGCAGAGCAGCAGAGGGGCTCAAGATTGTTCTCCAAGGCAGCAAATTACCGCATGAATGGGTTGCTATTGAGCACTGTTTCTGTTCTCTCATCTTTAAAGAACGTGGGAAAGCTTCCGTGAGAGCCCCGTTACATCACAGCCAGTTATGCTAATCGTGCGTGTGGTGCATGATGTGGGTGGAAAGGAAGCAGTAAACAAGAACACCAGGAACTGTTTCCATATTTCTTCTTTCCAACGTTTACACGTCTCATACACAAACGAATACGGCAATGAAAGCCATCCAGTTCAAGGCAAGATTCTCCCAGGCCGCAGTGATAGAAGAAATATGAAGGTTAAAAATATTGAATAGTCCCCAGATACTCACGTTGCCATGACTTGTTCCATGCCCTGGCAATACCACTGCTTTGTGTCAATCTTTGATGTGGTGAACAAAATCAGATATTTCATTTTTCCATAACATGGGCTAAGAATAAGATCTTGGTGGTGCTGGAATCAAATGTTATGTTCTCCAGGCAGAGGAAATGGACATTTATTGGATGTTATTGCTACTTTCCTTGTGCTAATGACATTACAAAAGCTCTTTGGGTAATATAATTTGAAACTATTATTTCTGTATTTCAGGTCATGCAAGACAGGATCATCTGCCTTCCGAAAAGAGTGCAGCCTGATCAGAACCACTCTTCCCTTTCCAATGTCTCTCAGGCAGTTATCAGTACCACCCCACTGCCTCCACCCAAGCCCTCTCCCACCAACCCCGCCACGGTGGAGATGAAAGGGCTGAAGACCGACCTGGACCTTCAACAGTACAGTTTCATCAACCAGGTATGTTACGAGCGAGCCCTCCACTGGTATGCCAAGTACTTCCCGTACCTTGTGCTCATCCACACCCTGGTCTTCATGCTCTGCAGCAACTTTTGGTTCAAGTTCCCCGGTTCCAGTTCCAAGATAGAACATTTCGTCTCCATCCTGGGGAAGTGCTTTGACTCCCCGTGGACTACACGGGCACTCTCCGAAGTGTCTGGGGAGGACTCGGAAGAGAAAGATAGCAGGAAGAACAACATGAACAGGCCCAACACCACCCAGTCCGGTCCTGAAGGCAATCTGGTCAATGCCCAGTCTCTCAAGTCAATTCCTGAGAAGTTTGTGGTTGACAAATCCACGGCGGGAGCTCTGGACAAAAAGGAAGGGGAGCAGGCGAAGGCCTTGTTTGAGAAGGTGAAGAAGTTCAGGCTGCACGTGGAAGAAGGTGATATCCTGTACGCCATGTACGTCCGGCAGACCGTGCTGAAGGTTATCAAGTTCCTGATCATCATTGCCTATAACAGTGCTCTGGTTTCCAAGGTCCAGTTTACAGTGGACTGTAACGTGGACATCCAGGACATGACGGGCTATAAAAACTTTTCTTGCAACCACACCTTGGCTCATTTGTTCTCTAAGCTATCCTTCTGTTACCTGTGCTTCGTGAGCATCTATGGCTTGACGTGCCTTTATACCTTGTACTGGCTCTTCTACCGTTCTCTGAAGGAATATTCTTTCGAGTACGTCCGGCAGGAGACTGGAATCGATGACATTCCGGATGTGAAGAACGACTTTGCCTTTATGCTCCACATGATAGACCAATATGACCCTCTCTATTCCAAGCGGTTTGCAGTGTTCCTGTCTGAAGTCAGCGAGAACAAATTAAAGCAGCTCAATTTAAATAATGAGTGGACCCCCGACAAACTGAGGCAGAAGCTGCAGATGAATGCCCACAACCGCCTGGAGCTGCCTCTGATCATGCTGTCCGGCCTTCCAGACACTGTGTTTGAGATCACAGAGTTGCAGTCGCTGAAGCTGGAGATCATTAAGAACGTCATGATACCCGCCACCATCGCCCAGCTAGACAACCTCCAGGAGCTCTCTCTGCACCAGTGCTCTGTCAAAATCCACAGCGCAGCGCTCTCTTTCCTGAAGGAAAACCTCAAAGTCCTGAGCGTCAAGTTTGATGACATGAGGGAGCTGCCCCCCTGGATGTACGGCCTCCGAAATCTGGAAGAGCTCTATCTGGTTGGTTCTCTGAGTCACGACATCTCCAAAAATGTCACCCTGGAGTCTCTACGGGATCTCAAAAGCCTTAAAATCCTCTCCCTCAAGAGCAACATCTCCAAAATCCCTCAGGCCGTGGCGGATGTGTCCAGTCACCTCCAGAAGATGTGCATCCACAATGACGGCACCAAGCTGGTGATGCTGAACAACCTGAAGAAGCTGGTCAACCTGACAGAGCTGGAGCTGGTGCACTGTGACCTGGAGCGCATTCCCCACGCCGTCTTCAGCCTCCTCAGCCTCCAGGAACTGGACCTGAAGGAAAACAACCTGAAGTCAATAGAAGAAATCATGAGCTTCCAGCACTTGAGAAAGCTCACCGTGCTCAAACTGTGGTACAACAGCATCACGTACATCCCAGAGCACATTAAGAAACTGTCCAGCCTGGAGCGACTGTATTTCAGCCACAATAAGGTAGAGGTGCTGCCTTCCCACCTCTTCCTTTGCAACAAAATCCGATACCTGGACTTGTCCTACAATGACATTCGCTTCATCCCGCCCGAAATCGGAGTTCTGCAAAGTTTACACTATTTTTCCATCACTTGTAACAAAGTCGAAAGCCTTCCAGACGAACTCTACTTTTGCAAGAAACTTAAAACTTTGAAGATTGGGAAAAACAGCCTCTCCGTACTTTCACCCAAAATTGGAAATTTACAATTTCTTTCCTACCTAGACATCAAAGGCAATCACTTTGAAGTCCTCCCTCCTGAGCTGGGGGACTGCCGGGCTCTGAAGCGAGCCGGGTTAGTTGTGGAAGAGGCTCTGTTTGAGACCCTGCCCTCAGATGTCCGGGAGCAAATGAAAGCAGAGTAGCTGATTTCGCATCAAAACGTGACTGAAATACGCTTCTACCAAATACAGTATAAAGAGTTAGGTCATCCTAATGCCTTTCCTATATTATTTTTGGGGTTTTTTGTTTTTTTTTTTTTTTTTAGTTTTTTTTGTTTTTCACACAAGACAAAATGTACACAAAGATTGAGTAAGGAGTATGTATTTTTTAATAAAAATTTGATTGTATTTTTTCAATATTAATATTTTTAAGTTTTATTTGTCCTGGAAGCCAATGCATCTTGTTATTTCCTATCAACAGGAATGGGTGGTTCCTTCTGGCTTTGGGTTTTGTTTTTTTACTTCAGTTCATCCTTGTGAGAGGAAAGGAATTGTAGCTCGTGTGCATTTTGGCATATTTTAAATGGGTGAAGGTAACTCTGCCAACACCATCTTTACCTTGTTCCTACTTGTCCAGGTCTCTGTTAGTACCGTCATCATGTGTCCCAAGGAGTCTGGGCTGGTTGTTCTCACTCAGCGGCCTTCTCCACTGGCCCGTTTTCCACTCCGTAGTCCACATAAGTGCATTGTCACAGAGCATTGTCTTGAAAACTCCCCTCTTCCAACACTATCAATTGTGTTATTTCCCGAACAACATTTTCAGTTCGCCTCAGAGGGGCTTTTCAGATGGGTGAAGAAAGCAATCCCCAGTGGTCACCATCCTTGTGTTCATTTATCATTTGCTGTTTAACTGATTTGTATCTTTACCAACTTCCTAAAATTTGTCAGTAAAAATTAAGTACAACCCTCCCCCAACCCCAATCCACCTCAGTATTGCCATGTGGTACTGGTGAGCAACCTTTGGGAAATTAGATTCATTTTAAAATTCTGGCAGATAATTGAATTTTAAAAAATAGAATTAGAAGCCTGTTTTGAGTAATTTAATCATTTTTGATGTCTTGATATGTGGATGCATCAGATGGTAAACAATCTTGCTGCTAAGGCACTCTGTTAAAAAGCTATTCCACACAGGCCCCGCCCCTTCCCTGGGCCCTGCGCAGCGATGTTCAGCCTGCCGAACCGAACAGCCCAGTACATATATATGTATAGTCATCCACTTCCCGCAAGCCTGCCCTTGATGCAGATGCTAGGGACGCAAGCATGGGATCTCCTCAGCTCTCTGCTTAAAATCCCATCTCACTGAAGTTGGGCCTTTCACTTTCCCGATGTGTGACTCACCTGTGAGTGTTGTCACTCAGCAATAATTCCTGCCTGGTGGCTGGCAGAGCTTTTCCTTACCTTTGTCTTCCTAAAATCCAGCCTAGCGTGGAGACTTGTGCTCCACGGTTCACTGAGTGTAAGGAAAAACCTTAATTCAACCCTGAGAGTAGGAAGGGGATCTGGGGTTTGACGGCCCGTTTGAAGAAGGTTTTCTCGGCCCCGTGACCTTGCCCAGCCCTGTTTTCTGGCATGCAGAAGGCAGCTCTGGGGGGCACTGGGCAGACACATCATCCTCATCTGACTTAAGACAGAGCTGTAGGGGTGTAGCTCAGTGACGAAGAGTTGGTCCAGCAGCATGCCCCAAAGCCTGAGCTTAGTCACCTGGCACTAAAACAAAGAACCGGGTGATGCTCATCATTTTGAGCGGATGAGGAATGAAGGACAGATCTGTGTGACGGGCCAGCCATGTTGAACAAGAGCTTCTGTTTTCCCTTTGAAGTTTCAGTAATGAAACTTTTTTTTTTTTTTTTTTACTGTTATGGCTATACTTCCTATATGAATAAATATTCAATTTTAGTATATGGAGGTCCTGAGTATAAGTGATGTATCACGTTCAGAAACAGCCCTGTCTTAAAAAAGGAATGTATGGGCAGATTGTCTGTTAACTGAGTCAGTGAATGCACTGTCTTGATTGTTAAAATTTATAGTAATTTTCAGTATCACCCTTCAAAGGGGATCATTTCGGGTTAAATACCATATTTATGCTGAAGTCTCTATGTAGCATTAACTGAAAATCCCATGTGAGTTCATAACTAAGTCACCAATAATTCAATTTTATCAAGCTTCCAAAATAATTTGATTTATTTTCGTAATGATTCTGCAGGCTGAGGACCAACCTAAGTTGTAAATAACATCCAATAAATCAGTATAATTCTGTGACTTTATGTTTCAACCAAGAGTAAAATACTCATAGAACTTTCTATTAGATTTTATAAAACTTCCAAAGCCTCAAACTTAACTTTGAAGACTTTAAATTTTCTGATTCTTATCCTTTTTAATACAGTAAGTTTTTGTTCACATTCTTGAGTAAGATGTGTCCAGTCACTATTTAGCCTTCCAATGGAAAACTCAGGTACCTGAGCTGCTGACTTTTCTAATGTTTTTCGATCCAACTCAGTGCACAGAGGCTGTTTGCCTCGTCCATCATTCTGTGTTTTCCAAGTGCTCTTCCTGAGGAGGACCAGTCAGCTCTTTGTCCAACCTCTGATTCACAGCAAACTGCTGTGTCCATCACAAATGTGCCATCTGTATTCTTAACTCCAGGGGCAGCGTCAAGCTCAAGGTGGGCAATGAAGTCCAGTAACGGAGTGCAGAACAAACAGCTGTCTGGTTGTTGTCTGGTTGGAAGGTCCTAATAGAGCCCCACCTAATGGACTGGCAAGATGGCTTTGTGGGTAAAAGGCACTTGCCACCCAGACTAAGGACCTGAGTTTGACTCCCAGGATCCACACCGTGGGGGAAGAGAAGCAACTCCCATAAGTTGTGCTCTGGCCTCCACAGAGGTGCTATGGCATGAGCACCTACACTAATCCACACACTAATTAATCTAATTGTTTTCCATCACAAACACACCTAAGAAGGTAACACCTCAGGAGAGTATTGTGTTTTCTTGTTACAGGATTTGGTCTGGTTTGGGATATCAAAACTCTTGATGAGATAAAATCCGGTGTCTACACATGTAGGTTCTTCACGTTGCCCACCCAGCTCTTCCCTGCTGTTATAATGAAATCTGACAATCCCCGTGGCGTCTTGAGCAGCAAGCAGGCCTGCTTTTCCAGGCAGCTTGGGAAATGTTCCTGCCCCACGGACTCTGTTCATTTTGATTGTAGGTCCTGCTTCAGAAGGGTCTGAGACAACTCGGACTCTTTTTGGGTTTCTTGGAACAAAAGAAGTCCTGTTTTTTACAGTATGCTAGTTTATGGTTTCAATTTATCTCACTCTCTAATCCAATTTCATACCAAATGCCCGATCAACAGTATTGGCATTTCAACAGTAACATTTATGGCTCACAGATACAAAATCCGTTAGCATTACTCTTGCAAATAACATAAATGTGGATGTAATTTCAACTTCTTGGAGCAGAAGACTACTTCTGATTACTGTTGTCCTGTGACTCCTGAATGAGATGGTGCTGAATAGTTTACACTGGGCCAGAATCTCAAGAATAGGGTCACACTCAAGTGAGCAAAATGGCACAGTGACCAGGAGGAGACTTTCTAGAAGGGTCTGTGTGATGTTTGCATCTTGTCTGTTTAGAGACAAAGTAAGAAAGCTCAGACAGTCTTACCTAGAGCCGCCATGAGTTTTTGGATTTAACTCCTGACCTTCAAGCTTCTAATAATTTGATATCAGCCTTCCAAACAAGTATCCGTCCCCCATTCCCCTTTCCCAAAGTCACCCACTAATAAGATGGCATCTTCATGTTTAAGGGAGAGAGAAGAGAGTCTCCCTCTGCCCCCCAGGAATTATTTTTTAACAGAGGGATATATAACATGTACAGCTTAACTTATTGACCAAAAAGCAGCCACTACGTATTTAGGGTTTGGTTTAGTGTCTGAGCCGGGAGGCTTGCTTTGTAGCCCAGGCTGACCTTGAACTTGAGAACCTTGTGCCTCACCTTCCCGAGCACTGGATTACAGGTGTTCACCCCGACCTGAATGGCTCCTAATGTATTTGTTTGCGTCTCCGTTCTCCCACCATGCTACTCTTGGGGGTTGACACTCCACGCCTTATGTGCTTGCTCAGTGTTCTGCATTTGTTTACAATGTTCCCATGCATTCAGACTGTTGAGCGCTGGCAAACTTCTTGGACTGTCGAGAAAAAGGACTGAGAGTTGACTTGTCATAATACATGTTCATGAAAGGAAACGTCTTAATGTTATCTGGCTATGTAGTGTGTAGGAACAAAAATAAAGTCATTTTTGTAACTTAACTTGGGGATACGTCCTTTACTTACTTGTTTTTTTTAGAAATCATGCTTATCTTGTGTTTTTAAACCATGACCAAGGTTCTCTGGTGCCCCGTCCAGCAGGGCTTCAACGGGTTCTCGACCACCCTAAGGACGGAATGATTAGGGACAGGAGACACAAAGGAAATACACCAAGTCAAAATTCTCTGATCAAGGTGCAACTTTATTTTTCTCCAGGAGGGTTTATATAGTACCTGCAGGGTGGGGGGAGCAAGAGGCTGTTATCTGCATAAGGTGGGGCAAGCTAGCAGGATGTTTACAGGGTGAAAAGGTCAAGGGCTCTATTCAATGTCCTGTAGCTAGGCAGCCTGACTGTAAGATGATCTAGTTCCCTGTCTTATGGGGGTCTGTATTTTTCCACTAACTAGAGGGTCTGTCCTAGTCCCTGACACTCTGGGCTGCAGGAAATAGGCTCCCTCTTACCGTGGGAGCTAGTTTCTATAACTGTGAATAATTGTTTCCTTCCTTAATTCACTGTACTGCATCTACCCAAGGTGTCCCTGGAGTTCCATTTGTGTAATTAGTGCTTTAATGTATAATCTGGAGTACAATTTTTGTACAGTTGCCAAATCAGATTGTACAATGGCTACCCAGCTCAGCCTTCAGTAAATACACTTACGGTTACTTAGAGGAATAAGAATGGTCCCGCACAGCCAGAGAGGCATTCTCTAATTAAACACACACTTATGGAAGCCCGCTACATGGAAAATTCTACATACTGTTGCATAGGTGTAAGAAAACCGTGGCTAGTGTTGATGACTCCCATAGCTAAGCTGCCATCACCCATATTTTCTGGGAAGAATTATGTTGCTGGTAGTCATGTCTGGGGAAGGATGGTTGTGATGAGGAATGGTGGGGAGGGGCATAGGAGGGGCTGAGTGAGTTGTGCTTCAGAAACAGAAGCAACTCTGAGAGCACTAGTGAGCTTTAGAGACAAAAGCTGACACCCCAGATTCCATATGTTGTAGCTTCAGAGCAGTGCACACAGCAGAAAAGACCCCACTAGCTACTGCTCTCTACTGTTCTGTCTTCCAGTACTTTCTTTCATAAGAATATTGAGATAAGCTGAGGCTCAGCAAGCGATGAGGTTAGTTACTATTTGTAGCTGGAGTTTTTTCTCCAGGTCCTGCCAAGCCCCAGCAGTCCGACAGCCCACTTATAAAATAAACACACAGACGCTTATACTATTTACAAACTGTATGGTCTAATGGCTCAGGCTTCTTGCTAACTGTTCTTATATCTTAAATTAACCCATCTTGCCAGGTGGCTCGTGGCTTACCGGCATCTTCACATGCTGCTTGTCATGGTGGCGGCTGGCAGTGTCTCCCTCCCTTCCTGTTTCCTCAATTCTCTCTGTTAGTCCCGCCTATACTTCCTGTCTGGCTATTGGCCAATCAGTGTTTTATTTATATAGAGCAATATCCACAACAACTATTTGTAGCTGAAGTTTTCCTGTGTCCCGCCTGGTCCGCAGCCACTCAAACCCAAGTAAACACAGAGGCTTATATTAATTAAAACTGCTCAGCCACTAGCTCAGGCCTACCACTGACTAGTTCTTGCACTTAAATTCAGCCCATTTCTGTTACTCTATTTGTTGCCACATGTTCTGTGGCTTTACCTGTATGTCATTACATGCTGTTCCCTGGACGGCAGGATGGCGTCTCTTGACTCAGCCTTCCTCCTCCCAGAATTCTCCTTGTCTGCTGATCCCACCTATACCTCCTGCCTGGCTACTGGCCAATTGGCATTGTATTAAACCAGTGTACAGAAGCATTATCCCACCATGACTATTGATGGCCAGCATTTCATTTGAGAGGAAAAGTAAATGTGCAGGGGAGAGTCACCGAAGTTCATTTGAGACTTGGCAGGGATGTGTTGCTGTGATAAAACACCATAACCAAGGCAACTTACAGAAGGAATGGTTACTTGCCTTAGGGCTCCAGAGAGTAAGAAAACACCATGGCAGGGAAGCATGGTAACAAGCCACCGGCATGCCGGCTTGAGCTGCAGTGGAAGTCCACAGCTGCAAGCAGGAAGCAGAGAGAAATGGTGAAGTCTTGTGTGAAACCTCAAAGCCCTCCCCGGGGACATACTTCCTCCAATAAGGCTACATCTCTAATCCTCCTCAAGCAGCCACCAACTGGGAATCAAACATGCAAGTGCCAGAGACTTATAGGAAACGTCTCATGCAAACTGCCACGGGGTAGTTCCAGGCTTACGCAGTGTGAGTGTCATCCTACATAAAAAGTAAAACACGTTTGCTAGTCACATCTATTTTTTGCATGTAACTCTAGGAGTGCAGACTACAGTTTGGATTTCACACTTGAAAATATTTAAAAGGCCAGGTATAATGGCTCAGGCTTGTCATCCCAGCACTCAAAATGCTGGGGAAGGTTGCTTCAAGTTTAAGGCTATCCTAGGCTATCTAAATAAACTCCAGTCCAGCCTAGACTGCAACATGGAATGGAAATAAGTAAATGTAAACTTATGAACCTGTTTGAACCCATCAACGTACAAATAAGCACCTGCATGACCAGCCATGCCATAAATGAGTGTTTTCTGAGCTTTAATATTTTATATAAATTATACAAAGTAAGCAACGGTACTATTAAACATCTATACCAAGTGGCCCATTGCAATTGATGCAAAGATTCTTCTTCTAGGAAAGTCTGAAAGCAAGTAAAATATGGGCTGCCTCTCTCTCTTTTTTTCATTCCTTATAGAATTAATTTTATTTCAAGTCAACTTACACCCAGACAGACACTATTACTGTGTTTGAAGCCAGACATCACGGTTCACATGTGTGATCTGACTTAAAAAACTGAGATGGAGATTATGATTTCAAGGCCAGGTTTGGCTTCATAGCAAGACCCTGTCTCAAAATTAAATAAGCAAGTAAATTTAAAAATAAATGTTTGGTGTACCAGGCTTTTTCTTTTGGGGCCACCAACCAGCCCCCAAATCATGACACAGAAACTTATTATGTTCTTTGAATGCTTGGCCTTAGCTCTTATTTTAACCTGTTTCTCTTTATCTACATTTTGCCTCTG
>CABHPR010123139.1:0-14881 GCA_902168415.1 Peromyscus melanophrys
ACACACACACACACACATACACACACAGGGTGTTGGCTGAGGCTCAGCCTGCCTGCCCTCATGGAGTACGTGATCTGTGCCTCCTGCCTGACCCATTCCAGGGATCTGCCATGGAACTCAGGGTTTGAAGCATAAAGAATGGATTCTTTCTTCTGTTCCCAACCTCTTAGACCTTTTGGTTCCTAAGGATTTAAAAAAAAAAAAAAGTGTCTCAGTCTGTACCTCAAGAGATTTTATGGTGAGTCCAACAGTGTCTGGGTGGCTGAATACAGACATCACTGCCAAGAGGCCCCTGTGTAGAGGCTGCTGGGAGAGTCTTCTTGCAGATAGTTTGAGAACGTGTCCTCGGTCTAGCTACTCAGTAGTCTGGTATGTGAACCTGGATGACAGTGTGCTTGTGTGCATGCATGCGTGTGTGCGTCCGTGCTTCCTCCCCTGGAGGCAAGGACAGAGCATGCCTTTGCCACCTCACAAACGCCTCAAAAGACTGGGTGTCTGCAGAGGTGCGCTAGCTGCTGCTGACTGACTGAGGATTGCTCATGGAAACTCTGGAGGAAGCAGATAGCCCACTGGTCTCCCAAAGCCCCCAGGAAGGAAACCCAGGATATCCAAGCCTGGGGCAGCCTGTGAGTCCTGTGCTTGACTTGAACATGATAAAAAGTGTTCAAGGCAGACACCAAAAGTTAGCTCCGGGCGAGCAGAGGCCACACTGTGCTCTCTGTAGCCCGAGGAGGGCCCGGGAGCACCACGGCTCTCAGTGACCTAGAGCCATGAAGCAAGAACTCCGGTGTAAGCATCAGAAGCCATGGAGACGGGCCCTGGTCCTGTTAGCTCTAGTTCAGACCCTTCTTGTCCTCATCTGTAAAGAACTGACAACGCTGTCCTTGGTCCCCGCATTGGCTGTCCACTTTAATGTATCCACACTGGAGGAGAAGCGCAGGAGAAGAGGCCAGAAGGTGGCAAGTTTGATGGCAGCCTAAGCTGTATAGCAAGACCTTGTCTCAAAAGTTCAAAGTAGAGGGGCTGGAGAAGATAGCTCAGCCAGTAAATCATTGGCCATTCAAGCATGAGGACTGGAGTTCTCCTCCCCGGGACCCACATAAACAATAACAGAAAAAAAAAAACAAAAAACAAAGAACAGGTGGGGAGCTGCATACTTGTAATTCCAGTGTTGGGCATGGGGAGTAGAAACATGCAAGTCCCTGGGTCTAGCTAACCAGATGGTGTAGCCTACTCAGGCAAGACCCAGGCCCTCATGAGACCCCTTCTCAAAAATAAGGTGGACAACACCTGCTGTGGGATGGTCTGTATGTCAAACATGTTGCTTATTGGTCAATGAATAAAACACTGATTGGCCAGTGGTCAGGGCAGGAAGAAGTATAGGCGGGACAAGGAAGAGAGAATTCTGGGAAGTGGAAGGCTGAGGGGACACTGCCAGCCGCCACCATGACAAACAGCATGTGAAGATGCCGGTAAGCCACGAGTCATGTGGCAAGGTATAGATTTATAGAAATGGATTAATTTAAGATATAAGAACAGTTAGCAAGAAGCCTGCCACGGCCATACAGTTTGTAAGCAATATAAGTCTCTGTGTTTACTTGGTTGGGTCTGAGCGGCTGTGGGACTGGCGGGTGACAGATTTGTCCTGACTGTGGGCCCGGCAGGAAAACTCTAGCTACAAACACCCAGAGAGATGCAACATGCGAGGTTATCTTCTGACCTGTGTGTGTGTGTGTGTGTGTGTGTGTGTGTGTGTGTACCCACACCACACACATACAAACATGCTCTTATGTACACATGAAAGAGAAGGGTAGGTGGCCAGATCCCAGTGCAGGCATGCGGGTAGGGTCTTAAGACTGGATCAGGTAAGGCTCACACTCCAGTGAGTCAGAGGACCTGGGCAGGTTAGAACAGAGGAGGACCTGGGACCGGTTGGAGTTTTTAAAAGTGCTCTTCTCCGCTGGGTGTGTAGCTCTAAGTGGGAGAGAATCGTCAAACATGGGAAGCCCTTAGTCCCATCCCCACTACCAAAGAGCGATGATATTCTAAGTAAAATAAAAATAGACGGGGCTAGGATGAGACCCTGAGGCCCCCTGGGGCTAAGCAGTATTTCAGGGACTGAAGATAGGTAGAAGAGGGGAAGAGAGGGGATGAGTCAGATGGGAGCCCTGGAGTTTTATCTAGACGGATGCAGCTGACCCTGGGTAAGGAAGGAGGCTCGTGAAGACTCCTTCAAGAGGAAGAGACTTGGGGACCTGATGAGACTCTGGCAGGTGTTGACCATGTTGTGGTCAGAGCGAGGGCATGCAGTCCTTGGCATCCAAGTGTTGGGGAAGCTCTGGGCCAGTGAGGTCACTGAAGATCCAGGGTGGATAGGACCTGAGAGGAGGAGGCTGAAGTTGGAGAACTGGCAGACCGGGGAAGGTGGGAACACCGTTGTAATGGTCCTTTAGGAAGCTGGAGAAGGTGTCCCGGGGTGGGGGTGGGTGAGTCCCTGCATTAAACACTGCGGTTGGAGCATCATGGGAAGCTCTGGCCACACAATCAGTTGGGGCCTTGGTAAGAAATTGGTAGGCATTTCAAAATGGCTACAGCTTAGCATTAGGCTTGACCGAGGGCCCTGTGTAACCATCTATGTGTACGCCCATGATGCTGGCCTACTTATGGGGACCGTGGGAACAGAGCTGGGGCTGTGGTGACCAGAGAAAGAGGCCTTACAAGCTGTACTGTGATGTTCCTGCCCCCCGCCCCCCGCCCCTTTCTCCATTCCCCTGAGTGGGTAGATAAGCTGTGTGGGGTCGGGCGGAACTATCCTGTGATCTTGTCTTTGTGATCTCCTGGCTAGGGATCCCAAAGCCACACATTTAAGAATTGCTCCCCACTGTGCGTTATCATTTCTCCCCTCTCCGTCTTTGTCCCCGGTGGCTGGTGGCCACTTAAGACAGTATCAGACAGGTATCAGGAGGCACACGTCTTGAAGCCCAGCCACGGTTGGACATGGGGCGAGTGTGGCTGGCAGCTTCGTACAGTGACTTCCGTGAGTTTGACTTTTTTTTTTTTATTTTTCCCCCACAGAAGCCTGCTACATCACAGAGTTTTGAGTTATTCACTTCTAAATTAAGGTATACGTCTCTTTTAGAGACGTCCCTGGAGAATCCATCAAGAAGTGCTAGGAAGCTAGACTGTCAAAAACCACAGCGCAGGGAGGGGCCTTTGGTGTCAAACCCAACGTTCCTTCTAGAACAATCCAACTCGAAGCATATCCTGTCCCCAGGGCTCTTGTGGCCATGGCCATGCTGGGGCAGGCTGTGGTCAAAGCGATCCTTTGAATGGGAGACCCCTGCTCCTAGGATAGAGAACTTGCCAAGACAGGATTCCTGAGTGGGCCTGGCCTAAATCCTGATCCCTCAGAGAGGGTCCTCCTGTGAGCCATGGCCCATTGCTACGTTGGGTTGGAGGGGTAATAGACTGATGCTAAACATTTCCTTAGAGCCTAGACCTAGACATTCCCAAGGAGGACATTCCAAACCTGCCCTGCATTTCATGGCCAACTGCCTTCCAGGGGGCAGGAAATGTTTCTTATCCCCTCACAATCAGTGCTGTGGAAGAGGGGCCAATTTTTTATCTCCATTTTAGTTGAAGAGACTAAGACCTGACGGGCGGGCGGGGGGGGGGGGCGCTGGCTGTCTTCAGTGCCTCAGTAGACCCTGGAAGCCACTGTACTTAACAAGCCAGGCTCAGGGAGGGCATTAAGGAACGTGGGATTCTCAGCAGCATGGGAATAGCTCAGCTTCCTCCTCGGCAGACTGGCTTTACCCCTGGTTGGTCACAGGGAGCATGCTGAAGGCCACCTGACTGGACCTGGGGACCTGGGCATTTCCCATCCAGCCCTTTTGTTCTGGTTCCGTGGCTGGTGAAGGGTGTGCAGCTCCGGGACTGGGCTTATTTCCTTTCATCTCTTTACTCCTTTGGGCCTCAGTTTCCTTTTCTCTAAAGGGACAAGAGAAGAAAGTGGACTGCAAGATAGATCCCTTGTAGGCTGACACCAGGGCTTATCTCCTGCAGGGAACAGAGGGAGGGTCTGCCGACGGGTGGGACACTCGGTACAGGGAGCATGGACGCCGGCCTCACCCGCCATCTTTCTGCTGTCTTGGATCCTGCCTAAAATGAGCCGTTCTCCACGGGGCAGAACGGGCTTGGCGGTGGCTGTTGCTTTCACTCGGGGGGGGGGGGGGGGGGGGGGGGGGGGGGGGGTGTTCTCACACGGGGCTCCATACTGAGAGGCTTTTCACATCTCTGACTCCATGCTTCCTTGAGTCTCCCTGGGACCTCACTTCTAACCTTACTCATATCCCAGGGGTGCGTCTGTGGCCCTCCCACATCCCCCCTGTCGGTCACAACGGTCTGACCTGTTGGTCTCCTTTGCTTGCTGTGTGTTTATTGTTTCTTGGGTCTGAATGAAAGATGTGTGAGGCATGGACTTTTTTGGGGGGTCCGCCTATGAGAAAAACGACACTAAGGGAGTCTGTTCTTGAGGAACAACCTTCGGTAAGCAGGTGCACCTCACACCATCCCTTTGAGTCCTTTTCTTGCAGAGGGTTGGCATGTGCCGACTGGTGTGGAGAATGGTGGCCCCGACTTAGCCCTTTGCTCCTGAGAGAGATGCCTTTGCATCTTAGGTTTAACTGCTTATCACAAACCACCAACTGGGCCCCGGCCGGCCTGGCCGTGGTTCACGTCCCGGCCGGACGCGAGTCAGTTGCCTGGCTTCTGACACTGAGTCAGACGCCTCACCTGACACCGGGCCCCATGGTGATGTGGTGATGTGCCTCGGTGGCACCTTGATCAAAGGAGGCGGTGGAATTTACATGCGAGTGGCACACAAGCGGTGAACCCGTGGGGAACGGCCCCAAGGGGACGAAACAGGATCCTGATGGGAGGAGAGCAGCACAGTCAATATCCCAGATCTGGAAACAGCCTATCAGGTCAGGTCAGCAGGGCTGCTCATAGCAAGAGAATCCCGAGACACTCCTATCCCCTCACCCCCACCCCCACCCCCACCCCCACCTTAATTTCACTACCTTTATTTTATTTATTTATTTGGTTGGTTGGTTGGTTTGGTTTTTTTGAGACAGGATTTCTCTGTGTCATTTTGGTGCCTGTCCTGGATCTCGCTCTGTAGCCCAGGCTGGCCTCGAACTCACAGAGATCCGCCTGGCTCTGCCTCCCGAGTGCTGGGATTAAAGGCGTGCGCCAGCGCCGCCCAGCTACCTTTACTCTATTTGCTCACGGTTTTGTTTTGTTTTATCTGCAGTGCGAGCGGTACTGTGCACATGCTAAGCCTTGGCACGTACCAGTCAAGCACTCTACAGATGAGCTGCCACGCCAGCCCTCCTTGTTAAGTTGGAGGCTCTGGGCTGAGTCAAGAACGCAGAAAGTTTTCATTTCTTATTCCAGATTCAGAGTGGCCGCCTAAAGCACACTGTGGCCAAGAGGACTCTAAGGCTGTGTTGTAGCTCAGAGGGAAGCAGCCATGGTCGGTTAGTGAGAACCTGTAAGAAGTTCACCTGGCAGGGTTGAAATGTGCTTGCTGGCAGCCAGCCCACTATTACAGCCTGCCTGTTGCCCATCAGCTTTAGCTCGTCCCCATATCTCCTTACTTGGGAAAGTGACACACACACACACACACACACACACACAGGGAAGGACTCATCGCTCTCCTCAGCACCCTTGTCATTGACATCTGGAGTCTCAGAAGCAGCTTGGCTGTTGTTGTTGACTGTCCCTTCTGTCAACCGATGTCTTGACTCCTCCCTGCCCCATAGCAGCCTCACTGTGTGGACCGTGCGAATGAATGGATGAGCGAGTGGATGAGAGAGACCACTTAGCAAGGCCAAGGTTCCTCCAGGGCATAGATCTCATTCCAGTGTGGAACCCCAAGAAGGCCGCCTGTTTGAGTGGACCAGATGAAAATGGTGGATCATCTAAACTGTGGATTTCCACAGAGGTATTGCAGGAGTAGGGATTACATGGGAGAAGGCAAAGTGACCAGAGAATGGCAAGGTGTGTGAGCCCTAGACTCTGCTCCCACCTGACCCATGCAGTGGTCCACCAGGGGTGAAAATGGGAAACCCCTCCAAGCAGCTGGGGGGATCCCTAGGGTTCTCCTAGATGAGGGTTGGCAAGGTGGACTTACAACCTTTGTCTCCTGGCTTCAGCAGGTCCTAGAACTCCATGAGAAACAGCTTGACCCAAAATGGTAGTGTGTACCCCTCTGCCCCGCACCCATGCTGGGGTTGGGTGGGCAGAGCCGGGTGAAGGGGGGTGGGGGGGGGGGGGGGCGCTCTGGGACAGGAAACCAGTAGTCTATATGTGAGGGTGGGGGTTTGTGCTGACAGATGACCTGCCCCTGTGCCTCCCTCTCCCCTGACTTCACTCTTCCCAGCATGTCCTCATTGGCCTTAGTTGTCCCAAGCGTGTGTGTGCTCAGACCTGTCCACCTGCCCCTCTTGTCTCCGACTGCCCTGCGGACTGGCTTCCGGGAGCCTCACGTCCATCCCTGCCAGTGAGTATGGGTGCAGATGGCCTGTCCCTCAGCCAGACATTTGCTGCAGCAGAGTTGCCCCCCCTCACCCACTCTGTTACCTCTGATATGCACTGCAAACATATTTCTTGATAAATGCTGGGAAGAAAAATAATTAGAGTGTTGCCTCTATTATCCAATTTCTGATTAATCAAACTCTCTTTGTCCTCGGCCAAAATCTATTCATTTCCCTTAAACACTGGGCTGGTGCCAGGCATCGATTTCCTCTGTGATAACACCATGCACACACACACACACACACACACACACACACACACACACACACACTCACACGCACGCACATTGCCAGCCTGCCCTGCCCTGTGGCTGGGACTGCACAGAGGCATTGATGGGGCCACTCCTGTTCCCCAATTCCACCTGCCTTTTCCAGGGAGCCTCCTGAATATATATCACTTCCCTGCCCCAGCTCCTGCGGTTCCTGGATCACCCCACACACACCCTTGGTATTAGGTTATGGGTATGTTCTGGGTCAGGATGCATTCCAGCCCCTGGCCCTTAGCCTCTAGGGCTTAGATATGTCTCCATCACTGGCACAGGAAGAAAGTCAGTGCTGATGGAGGGAGAATAGGCCTATTGGGGGGGCTTCAGAGCAGCATGGGGTGTAAATAGGGAAGGAAGCAACAGAAACCCAGCCCCCCAAAATTTACAAGATAGAGGATGTCCCAGACTCTGGTGACCTGGTGACTTCTCGGCAGGGCAGCATTGCCACCCAGGGGAAGGGGTGTTCGGATGTCCCTTCTCCCATCCCTCACCCAGTCACTGCGTGCTGCTTACATTGTCGATCATGATAGGAAAGAGTATAGTACCCACTGTACGTGAGCTCCGCAGTGACATGTTGTTCTAGAAAGAAACAGTACTGTGAGGTGAGACTTGGATCCTCGGGTCAGGGTGATTGGTTTTGTTTGTAAATATGACTGGCAGGGAAGAGACATCTGACCCACTGGATGTAAGACGTCTCTGGACAAAATTTCACAGACTTTGACAGAGGAGAGATGGAGGGTGCAGTTGTCCTGAGTTGAGAGGGATCCCTGTGTGATAGAGATTACTGGGGAGATGAGCTAAGGAGGGGGCGGGGGTGGGGAGGCACTTGGAGAGTGTGCCACAGCAGAGCCCCTGCCCCCCACCCCCGGCAGGACCACGACCCCAGCTCTGAACTAAAATGACAAGGGACAGAAAGAAGGCTTCAGGCACAAAAGAGAGATACCAGTTGCCTTATGTCTAAGAAGAAGCCCTTAGCTGCCAGTGGAGCACCAAGTCCATGGGGCCGGTGACATCAGGGGCGCCTGTGAGGTCACTGCTGCTGTCCAGGTGGCAGACTGAGTGGGTTCAGCTTGATGACCCGGTTATAGATAGAGTTGGAAGGATAGCAGAGGGGCCTGGGCCTGGCCCGAGGTGCCCCGTTAGAAAGGAAGTACCCGGAAAGTATACGAACACGTTGTGCATGTCACAGCGCTCCCAGGACCTCTTGTTCATATGGCTACGCTGTCACCTACTGTTGTCCCACACCCATTGTTGTCTGCCTCAGGGCCGTGGAGCCCTCTTTTTTTTGGGGGGGGATGCTTGTGTTGATCTGCCTCTCCCTCAAAGTGCACAGCAGTGGGGGCTCTTCTCCCTCCTGGGCTCCCGTGTGGTCAGCCCAGTGCTCTTCCATGGCTGGACCTTCACAGGACTTAGCTTCTTCCCTGATCCTGTCCTGAGCACCTTCCCCCCACCCCCCTCAGAGTTTCTCCTGGGTGTTCTCCTTCTGCTGGTCATAGTGTAAGAACACTCCACTCGGCCTCGACCTCTCTTTTGGTTTGGGTTTTGGTTTTTCAAGACAGGGTTTCTCTTGTAGCCCTGACTGTCCTGGAACTTGCTATGGAGATCAGACTGGCCTCGAACTCAAGAGCTTCATCTGCCCCTGCCTCCCAAGTGCTGGGAATGAAGGTGTGTGTTACCATGCCCAGCTAGCCTCCGCCTCTTAAGGAGCTCACCAAGATTGTTATCATCAAGGTTCAGGACTACCTTCAAGTGTAGATGCTCACAGGAGGGACCTAGTGCTGGCTGAAGAACAGATGCAGAGGCCCCAGGCAGCTAGCCTCAGGCAGACCTCAGCACTGACGGAGTGCACGTTTCTGGGCCCTTCTCGGCACTGAGGAGGATCCCAGAATCTGCACTGGGATGACACTGGCTGTGTGAACTGAGTCGGAACACAAGTGTAAGCGTAGGCGGGTCCAGAAGAGTACTGTGGGACAGAGCAAGGGGAAACGGGTAGAGAGGAGGCACACCTCACCTTCCAAACAACAAAGAGAAGAAAGGGGCCTCAGGAAGGAGCCAGGCCTCAAAAACTCATTTGGAGAGCTTCCGGAAGCGGGGTTAGATTATGGATGTCTCAGACAAGGGCAGGAATCTGCAGACATCCAGTATAGCGACATCAGGTTATCTCCCCAACCCAAGGACCTAATTCAGCCAGCAGTGACCCTTCGCCAGGCCACAGCTCCCCCAGGCAGCACACCATTTAATGTGGCTCGCATCAAAGGCCCCGCCTCTTGGCTGTCTTTTTCTTTTCTTCCTTTCTTTTTTCTTTTCTTTTTCTCTTCTCCTCCATAGGTCGAATTCTTCATTTTTACCCCTTCAGTCCTGGCCAGATTTCCTTCTGAGTCAGTGTTCTCAGTGAAGCTATCACCTCTTGTCTGGTCAGCCTGGGTGGTGGCTGTGGGCCAGAAGATTACACATGTGGCTGGCCAGAGTCACGGGGATACAGGAGAGGGCCTCTCCAGTGATCTCACCTTCCTTCAGCAGTAGGACAGTGATGGGCCACTGTGACCCACCTAGCTGTAGCGGAGCCAGGGGTTGGGCTAGGGGTTGTGTAGGGGAAGGGGGGGGGTCACTGTATACACATTCCTGTACTTCCTAATATCTACTTGGATTCTAGCTGAGAGAGAGAGAGAGAGACAGACAGACAGACAGAGAGCAAGCATGTGGAGGTGGCAAAGAAGGAGAACCTGCTGCCAGTTTTCCAAGTCAGGAAGGTCATGGGGGCAACATAGAAAAGCTAACCCAGTGGCCAGGGCCCTAGTGACTTGGTTTGCAAAAATACCCCAAACATAGTCATGTTTTCCTAAGCCAAATCAGCAACACCCTGCATTTTCTATCATTTTTCAGACACTTGCAGGGTTTGTGATAAATGAAATGCAAAGTCATTTGCAAGCCTTCCAGAAAACTGGTGAGCAGGGCCCTTTTCCCCCCCTGCTCTGTCATCTGCTCCCCGAGTGTATGGGAGTTCTCCTGTCTCCCTGTGAAGCATGCTGTGCTGGCCTGTGGCCAAGGCTGCTCCCAGAGCAGGGGGTAGTCCTCAAGCACCCCGAGCACTTGTTTGCCCACCCCTGGGAGTTGGCCGTGTCTGTCCCAAACTTGTTTATACCAGTTGTCCTTAGTATAATTACATCCTTGAATATTACATAAACGAATAGAAGATGAACATCAAGGGGGCTTCTGTAGAAATCACAGTGGCTGGCTTGTAAGTCCCCAAAAGCTGGGTGTAGTTTGGTTCAGCGTGGGTAAGACCATTTAAGATTGGGCACGGGGAGTCATAACCACCTAGGGTTTGGATAGCAGCTGCTTTCTCTGCACACTGGGGTTGGAGAAAGCACACTGAGTGTCAGTCATGTAAGGTGTGCTGCTGTGGTTAAGCAAGGACACTGCTGGCAGCTCCAGAACGTGAGCCTGAGCCGCTTCGGGGAAGAGCTCAGCCCCTCTGCACCGTAGCATGGGAATGTACTAGTATCTGTATTAAGTGACGAGGAAAACATTTAAAGTGTTTTGCTTTTGTTCCTTAGCATTCTCTATAAATCACTTCTCATTAAAGCAGCAAGCCAACAGCCCCATCTTCGACACCAGTGTTTGGTGATTAATGGGTATTAGAAATGCATCTCGATACCAGTGTTTGGTGATTAATGGGTATTAGAAATGCATCTTAATAATTTATCGCATTTAAAGTTGGTTGCGGGTGTCTGTTGTTCGTTTGCATAGGGGGATGCGGTTCTGCTTGAGAAGATGTAAGCTGTGGTGCACAGCAGACGTAAAGTCACAAGAGACAGACCAAGGGTGAGAGGGGACTGCTTGGTAATCTATAAGAGCTCCCAGGAAAGGCCAACCCGAAAGCCCCTTTCTCCATGACAGGAGAGACAACGGATTCTTAGAAGTCACCAGGGTCAGTAGAGGGAGAGTCTAGGGACAACCTGAAGGGAAGAGACGCTTCTGGTCTGGAAAGTGGGACAAAGGTCCAGGAACCAGGAAGAGAGGGAGTTTAGACAGTGACCAGGAGGAGAGGACGTGGGCAGGAAGGACAAGGGCTGGAAAAGTGGTCGTAAGCCAGGACGATGAGAGGAGAATGAGATAAGGGGGTGGGGCAGAGAATGCAGGGCTAGGGGTGGGGGGGCTAGAGAGAGAATGTAAGTGAGGACTGCAACAGGGACCAGGAGGAAAAGACACCAGTTAAGGGCTAGAGATTCAGGGAGAATATGGTGTAAGAGCCCAGGAACCAGAGAGAAGAGGGCACAGGATGAGGATGTGCCTGGTCCAGAATGTGTAGTAAGTAATTAGCTCGGGCAGGGAGGGCTCAATGGTAGGAGAGCGAAGGGCAGAAGCTCCAGGAGGAGGACTCCTGCCAACATGGAAGAGGGAACTAGAAACTTCTAAGTCTGGGGTCTTCATTGGATGGGTCACCTGTTCGGGAAGGATGGTGAGATACCCATCTAAGGGGGATATATGGAAAACAGGAGCCAAAAAGTCAGGGAGGCAGATGGAGGGACCCTGGAATCTCAACAGGTCCCAGAACACTCAGGAGGGTCCGTGGGCCAGCAGAGACCTCAGGGCCCGAGGTCCATATGACTGTTGGTGTGTGACCCCCCCCCCTCCACCACAGGCTCCTAAGCGAGGTCACATTAGGTAACGTACTCCAAAGGGAGCGCTGGGAAGCTTCGAGCTCTGTGCAAACATCTTTCGGTATTGGACCATCTATCCATCCATCTGTTCTGCAAATCTTTTCACAGAGCACCTGCTTTGAAGGAAGTGGAGCTGGCAGTTGCAGGGTGGGGGGTAGAGCAGAAGCCCAGAGAAGCCTACAGTGGGGATCTCAGGGGAGACCACGCTCACAGTGTAGTCAGGAAGGGTCCCATGGCAGGACCCAGGAGCCCTGAGGCCAGGGGAGGGCCAGTCTGCCCTTCCTTCCTGGGGCAAGATCCAGTACTACCACGGAGCCAGCCTCACACTGCACTTTCAAAAGCGATCTGGAAAATGTCATGTGTGATAGGCACTGTGGGCCTGAAGGGTGTGAAATAGAACCCGGGAGGCAGAAACTTTTTTTTCTCTTTTGCGGGGTGGGGGTGGGGTGGGGTGGGAGTGGGAGGGGGGGGGGGTAGGGTTAACAGGAAGGAAGGGGTGGTTGAGCTCTCTTCCCACAAGAGCAGTTCCTTGGAGGAATTGCCTACCCTGTCTTTGTCCAGTGTCAAACAGAGGGTTGTTTTTGTTTTTTGTTTGTTTGTTTTTTTCTCTTTTGGGAAGATGGGGCTTTTGGTCCCAAAATACATGTTGTATCAAACACCTTAATGAACTATCAGACCTTCCCTGTAGTCACACTGGGTGAGGGAAGAGGCACAGAGGAAGCCAGAGCAGGGTTTGCGTGCACACGGCTGTACCCCACACACTCACTCATTGGCACCGTGCGATAGTGGGCTTGAGAGCTGCCCTTAATCCTGAAGCTCAGTGAGAGCTGAACAGGCGCTGTTCAGAAAGGACGTTTCAGCTGGAAGGAAACGTGCCCCTGTCATCCAGATGAGTGTGGGTCCAGCTCCAACTCCACTCACTCTCCAGCACACGCACTGACTCTGCTCAGCCTTCCCAACGGAGTGTCCACTTCACATCTTACAGTGCAGTGTGGAGGGGCCGGAATACGGAAGTGCCTCTTCCAAATCCGGGGAAGCAGCTGCTCTGGGAGCCTGGTGACACCTGTGGTGTCCCACGTGGCATCCACTCCTGCACAGCCCTGCCCAAGAGCACTCACCCTGTCCAGCACAGTTTCCTACCCCTGGTGTTAGCCTCCTCAAGAGCCCCTAACCTTTCAGAGGGCTCCCAGACTTTGAGCCCTACCTCTGAGGTGTGGGCGTAACCTCCAGATTGCCAGCAAGCCCCCTTTTACTGTGAGGTCAGCTTGGGATGTTCTGCTCTTTCAGCCATTCTTCACCAGGGCTGTTCTCCATCCTTCATCGTGTCCCGACCACTGCAGTGCTGGTCTGTGTCAGGAACCGTCTGGTTATCTTCCAACCACAACAGGAGCTCCTCGGGACACAAACTCAGCTTGTCTTCCCCGCGTCCCGCTGCTTGGAGCAGAGCGGTGCATACTGGGGCTCAAGTCTGAGACGGCAGAGAGGATGTATTGCTCACTTGCCACATGGCTTTGAGAGTGGAGAGCCTCAGGCCCAGGCCCAGATCTAAGATGCTGAGTAAAGCAGTAGAGGATGTCATGCTAAACGCGCAAGTGCAACTGGGTAGAAGAGGGAGGAAGAGGAGTCTCTGGCCTAAAGACAAGGAGCTCAGTGTGGATGCCATAGCCCGGTAGTCTGCTCCCATGAGCGTCCCAGCAGAGAGGTCCTTCTGTACATCCCTTTCCCAGAATGGGAATTCCCAGAAAACGGGGGGGGGGGGGGGGGGGGGGAGGTCACGCCCACACCCCAGAGCTCCGCCCAGCAAGAGACAGAGTGGCCACCAAACCACAGCAGGTCCTGTGCTAGCCTTTCTTGTGAGGAAGGTAATCCTTTTACATCTCACAGTCCTTTTCCTTCACGGAGAGAATCCCAGTTTGGTGCCCGTGCGGCTGTCCCCAACCAGCAGGCACTAATCCTCACTGTTTAACAAACAGCCAGTGACCTCACCTGGCCCTTCTGCAGTCCCAGGCTAGCAACAAAAACACTTCCTTCACATTGTCGTGTATTCCAGATAATTTCTATGATGAACGACTTGGGCTTTCCACTTCTT
This sequence comes from Peromyscus melanophrys, assembly GCA_902168415.1. Lineage (NCBI taxonomy): Eukaryota > Metazoa > Chordata > Mammalia > Rodentia > Cricetidae > Peromyscus > Peromyscus melanophrys. The sequence continues at coordinate 13,619 of CABHPR010123139.1, forward strand.
CTTAAAGTAGGATTGTGTGTGTGTGTGTGTGTGTGTGTGTGTGTGTGTTGTAAATCCAGATGTGGCCAGATTAGGAATACAGCATGGGGTACAGAAGCGGGGGCGGGGGGTTGATTAAAGCTGAGTTCTGTAGACTCCCTTGAGGAACTCACCTCCTTTCTTTAGATTTCTACAGAGTCATGGGCCAACCCCTGTGTTTACTCTTACACAAGTACAGGCATAGATGAGAGCAAGCAGGTGTGGGATGGGAGTGTAGCTATCTACCAAGTGTCTGTGGCCACAGCTTCTGGGCTCAGTTTCCCTAAATACCTGCTTCCCCTGGTGGCTCCAGCTGCCCAAGGAGACATGCTTGCTGCCGTAGACTACGCCATGAAGCCCTGGCTTGGTTCCAGTACCTTCTCCCCAAGCCCACAGTCTTGTCTTCCCTGGGACAGACACTCCCAGAGGCCAGCCCAAAGCTGCCCTCCACTGTTGAAGAACACACACAGATGAAATGGACTCACCCCGGACTGTGACCAGGCATTTACAGTAACAGGTGGGGACAAGATTGCATACAGATCTGGCCGAGGGGAACAAGTCCATAGCCATGGGGTCTTGGCTTCTGGGCGCTACTTTGTGTCGGGCGAAGAAGGCTGAGATGGACAGAGAAGGGAAATAGAGCCGGCTAGAGGGCCAGACAGCATGAAGAAGACTCCTCCTGTAGTCCGGGCCTGGCTTTGGACAAACCTAGCAAGAGCTGCTCCGCTTCAGCGGGGGAGAGGGGAACGTACAGTGTTTCAGCTGAAGCAGAGAGCACGCATCTAGTAAGGCAGGCGTGAAGAGGCAGGAGAAAATGTTTCCAAATTAAGAGGGCAGGAAACTGGTTATCAGTGGCAGCCACAGGCACAAGCTTTTCCGTTTTCTTCTGTTACTAAAATAAAGTCATGGTGGGTGTCCACTCGGGGACCTCAGTTCCAGGAGTAAGCGAGAGGGTCCGTATTTAAATCTTGGTGCGCTCATTCATGGATTCGTTCATTTTGAGACAGGGCTCCATATATAGCTCAAGCTGGCCCAGAACCCATGATCCTCCTGCCTCATCCTCCTCGGTGCTGGGACCATGTGTCTGTAGCCACAGGCTTCTGGGCCCTGCTTCCCCTGGTGGCTCCAACTGCCCACTACGCAATGAAGCCCTGGCTTGGTTACAATACCTTTTCCCCAAGGCCACTGTCTTGACTTCCTTGGGACAGAAACTCCCTGAGGCTAGCCCAAAGCTGCCCCCCCCCC
>CABHPR010123140.1:2864-16255 GCA_902168415.1 Peromyscus melanophrys
GTGTGTGTGTGTGTGTGTGTGTGTGTGTGTGTGTGTGTGTGTGTGTGGTGTGTTTTGCAGGCCATTGTGGGGTGGGTCCTGGGGCTTCACCTTCCATGCCTGGCCTGGGTTAGGTCTCACTTAGTTTCTCCTCTGCTTTCCCAGCCTTGATGCTTGGCAGTTTTGGGGTGCCTTGGCTGGTATCTGCTGCCCACCCGACGCATGCACTTTTTGTCTTGAGACAGGGAGGGTCTCATGTAGTCCAAGACTGGCCTCAAACTTTGTTGTGTAGCCGAAAGCGATTTTGGACTTCTGATCTCCTTGCCTTCAGCTTCCCAGTGCTGGGATTACAAGTGTGCATATGCACACCCAGTTTATGCGGTACTGGGGATCGAAGCCAGCCAGGGCTTTGTGCAGGCTAACTAAATGGGCTACATCCTCAGCCACCCCAGTTGATATCTATATGTTTTCAAACCTCCCATGACCTCGTTGGTGCACCTCTCCTACTGTTCATGGCTGCTCAGACCTCTCCCTCATTTCCTGGTCTTTGTGGGGGAAGGCAGTGAGTGGAGAGAGGGGAGCTCTCCAGAGGGGTGCGGCTCCAGAGGGTGCTTGGGATCGCATTGGAGGTGGCATTGGAAATCGCATCGAGTAGCCCTGGGAGCTGATTGGGGGTAGTATTGGGGTGACACTGGGTATTTTGGGGGGTTGTCACTAGGGGTGGCATCATGTTTGAGCTTTCTGGGGTGCTCCTTGTGATTTGTCCTCCATCTGGGGATGTAAGGTGATGGTTGGGGTAACAGCGTCCATGACTTTTAGACCTTAAGTATTAGCACCTTCTTCGTATTGTGCAAAACTAGAGATGGTTGGGGCTGGAGAGAAGGCTCAGCGGTTAAGAGCACTGGCTGCTCTTCCAAAGGTCCTGAGTTCAATTCCCAGCGATCACATGGTGGCTCACAAACCATCTGTAATGGGATCAAGTTCCTCCTGTTGTGCATGAAGACAGAGCACTCATATACATGAATAAATTAAAAAAACAAAACAAAACTAGAGATGGTCTTCCAAGCCCTTCTGTATGTACTGTGAGATTTCTGCAGCAGAAGCCTCCATTTCAGAGGTGTTTAAAGCAAGGCTCTGAGCATTAAGAGATTTACTCAGCGGCAGTGGCGCACGCCTTTAATCCCAGCACTCAAGAGGCAGAGGCAGGGGGATCTCAGTGAGTTCGAGGCCAGCCTGGTCTACAGAGTGAGTTCCAGGACAGCCAGGGCTGTTATATGGAGAAATCTTGTCTTGGAAAACAAACAATAAAAAAGACACACACACAGAGATTTACCCAAAGTCACTGACTTGAGAGTCTGAGTAGCAGCACCTGCCCTGTGACCTAGGACCTCACTTCAGATGCCTCATAATCCGTGTCACCTGGCCCTTACCTCCTGAGGCCCTGTTCCCTCCACTCCTGTTTTCTTGGGAAACTGGAATGGGGACAAGCCAGGGAGAGCTGGGAGAGACACCTGCCCTTCCCTGAGTCACACCTCACCTTTAAATAACTGAGGCCCATTCCATGGACAGTTCTCATTGTCCATCCCATACTTTAGGAGTATCCATGGAAACCTTCCCTCCTGCTTAGTGGGCTGAGATCTCCTTTCTTCTTAAGACCAGCCCCCAGGGACTGGAGAGATGGCTAAGTGGTTGGGAGCACTTGATGCTCTTCCAGAAGACCTGGGTTTGATTCTCAGCATCCACATGATGGCTCACAACCATCTGTAACTTTAGTTCCAGGGGATCCAATGCCTCCTTCTGCCCTCTGAGGGCACCAGGAGTCACGTGGTGTATAGACATACGCACAGGCAAAATACACACATTAAAAATAAACAAATAAAAACAATTTTAAGTTTAAGAAGAGGTCCTTCATAGCCTTCTCTTCTAGTAAATGCTAGTGCAAGGTTGGCCCCTGTCCCAGGTGCAGCCTGTCCCCGTCTGTTTGGTCTTCCATGGAGCTGTGGAGGAAATGACCATCTTTTCCCAGGCAGTGTGCTACCAATAAGGAGGCTGGGATATCCCAATGAGGTGGGGAGGCTAGAGAGGTTGGGGATCCAGCCCAGCGTCTGGGATGTGGGAAGTGATCTGTGAAAGCAAATGAACACAGAGGGGTGAGTGGGCAGGTGACCAGATGGAAGTGGGCAGGGTGGAGAGGAGGCTCGTCGGGGTAGGCGTGTGGGTAAGTAGGTCAGTGGATGGATATGTAAGGTGAAGCAGGAGGCAAACAGGGTGTTTGAAGTCTGGGTGGGTCATTAAGTCATGGGTATGGAGGTGAATGAGAAAATGGATGGATCATTAGGTGGATGGACAGAAAAAGGGAAAACACAGATGGATGAGGGAAGAAGCAGATGGGTCTCTGGGCAGGTTTGGGGCGGGGCCTTTAGACAATAGGCCATATTCAACACATTGGGTATGGATGTTTCGCTGCCTTGGTTGGTTTTTGTTGTTTGGTTCTGGTGTTTTGAGTCAGTGTCTCAAGTAGCCCAGGGTGATCTCTAACTTCTAACAGCCTGTGTAGTTAAGGATGACCTTGAATTCCTGAACCTCCTGTTTCCACCTCCAAGGTCCTGGGATTTCAGGCATGTGTCCCCATACCTCATTTACAGCCTTGGTTTTTGTTAGCTCCCAATCATTTAGCCTGATGGAGAGAGACTAGGGTGTGGAAAAATATGATGGCTGGTTCCATCCCAACCAAGGTCACATTCGGGGTGACTTTAGTCCCCCCCCTTGTGACATATGGGGGCCTGAACACTAGGGTGTGGAGTTGGACAGGTGGGAAAGGCTTGCTCAGGGTTCGGCTCTGACTCACTCTCCTCCCCTTGTCCTGACCCACCTTCCTTCCCCGTGAAGACAGCATGTGACCTCAGTGGGTGAAAGTCCAGGCAGAACAGGTGCCATTCCAGAGCAGGGAAAAAGAATTGTCCCCATGAGCACGGTGGCCTGGAGGAAAAGGGGCTGGCCCAGCACCTGCCGAGGGGCGGGACAATCATGAGCTGTGGGCGGTGGCAAAATGGCCTGACCGCTGGGGGTGGACACGAGGGGAAGGCAAATGGAAGCTGAGGCAAGGTGTGAAGGGGCTGGAGATGGAGTGTGGTGCCCAGTGCAGGAGGCTTGCACTGTGCTGTGTAAACACTTCCCTGACCTGCTGGAGTTCTGGGCCTATCCATAGGGAAAGGTCTCTTCTGCTCTCTTCTGGAAACGGCTCCCTCGGCAGTCTGTTGGTCCTCTGTCTATATAAACACCGACATGCCCTGAGAACATGCTGGAAGCCAGGCACCTTCTACGCATGATCATAGTGAACTCTCACAATGTCCTTTTGAGGTAGAGATAGTGGGTGCCTACCCACCTCACAGACGAGAAAACGGAGGAAGCTAAGGAATGTGGCTGGGGCATAGCTCGATTGGTAGTGTGCTTGCTTAGCATGCGTGAGGCTCTTGGCTTGCTCCCCAGCATGGCACAGACTGAGTATTGCATGTAGTTGCGCATGTCTGTGGTCCCAGTGACTGGGAGAGGGCAGACGTTCAAGATCATTCTCCGTACATAGTGCATTTGAGCTGACCTGGACTATGTGAGACCCTATCTCAAAAGAAGAGGAAGAGAAAGATGAGGAGGAGCAAGAAGGGGAGAGGAGATAGAAGAGGAGAAGGAAGAAAAAATGTAGAGAAAGAGAAGATGGTCGCTAAAGCTAAGGATGTGCCCAGTGGTCCCCATGTAGACCAGGAGGCTGGGTTCCTGTCCATATCACCTGACAGTCCTGCTTCATGCTGCCTGTCATTTCTGAAGCCTTCCCTTCTCTTCTCCTGCTGGGGACCTGGACAAACATACCAGGAAGATGTTCCAGAGAACTCTAGGGGATAAGGCCAGGGAACAAGGACATGGGCCCAGTGGGAGACCTCCCACACTGGCGTGTGGAGCAGAGGCAACATGATTTGGGAGTGAGACTCCTAGAAGCCATGTCTGGCCTTGAGGGATGTGGAGCTCTGCGGGGTGGGGTGGGAGGTGTAGGGGATGACCACATTCTTGGAAAAGCCATCTGTCGTGTTCATGCACTGAGGCCAACTTGCTGACCTGTGGCAGGAGACTGCTTGGAGCCATCTTGGGATGTCCCATTGCCACCCAGACTGGTGGTATATTCTCACTTGGGCATTCTTTGGAAATCACTAAAGCTTGATGGTTTGGAATTTGAGGGAAAGAGTCGTGGGGACAGGTTCCAGGGTGTCAAAGCTGAGTGGATCAGAACCCACCTGAGGTCCCCAGATATGGGGCTGAGAGATGCTAAGGACACACTTCCTGGGAGATAGCGAGACGGTGGCTACGGGGACTGTGAGAGGGGCCTTTCTCAGGCCAGGGCTGGCCTGAACAGCAGCTTGCAGTGCTCCTGGAAGCCCAGGGCCCTGTCTGTGACCAAGGGGCTCAGGACTGCAGGGCTCTGGCTGTGTGAACATCTGGGTAGAAGAGTGCTGGCTTGCCCCCCAGGCAGGCAGTGTGGTCCCTCCTTCATCTCCCCTGCCTCTGGCCTGCCTCCTGGCCCTTTGATGCTTTCCTGGCCACAGACTTCAAACGGGCTCTCAGCCCTGCTGCCCTACCCACTTGCCTGATGTAATTAGAACTCCCCTGAGCTCAGCAGGCCCTCTACCAGCAATGTTCTCCTTTCTCTCCTCGGAGTCTCTGCTTTCTCCATCTCTGGATCCCCCTCTGTTTCCAGCTCTGTTCCTGGTCTTCTGTCTAGATCAGGGACCAGTTCTGGATGGGTACCTTGAGTTCCCAAGGTCCTGGTTTCCCCGGGACACTGAGGGTAGTGGCGCGGGGTGGGGTAGATACCATGTTTTGCAGTTGACAGTGTTCTCCTTGGTCACAGGGGAACCTCAGTGTGTCCAACAAGAGTGTGGCATGATTGGCTATGTCCTTGTTATGGAAGAGTACACTGGGGTGGAAGCAGCCTCACTTACTGCTTTCCACGGCCCCTCCTATAGAGGGAGGGCAGGCTGGCTGGTTTGGGGACTCAGGGCCCCCCAGAAGTCAAGACTCAAGACAAAACACACGTCTCTGACTGGGCCTCACTCACTGGTTTTTCAGTTCCAGGTAGTTTTTGCAGGTTCTAAGTGGTATAATGGGCATACATTGAGTGGATGGGAACCGAAGAGATGAGGAGTTACAGCAGGGACTTCCGAGAGAAGACCTGCCTGGGAAGTGTACAGGGATGCTTGGGACCAAGAGCTAGATAGACCAAGGATGTACTGACCAGACCTGGGCAAACAGACCTGACCTACCATCCACAGATATGTGTGTGTGTGTGTGTGTTTGTTATTGTGTGTGTGTGTGTGTGTGTGTGTGTGTGTGTGTGTGTGTGTGTGTGTTATTGTGTATGTGTGTGCATTGTGAGGGATGTGGGCTCCGTGTCCATAAGCAGAGTGACTGTGCATGCTCACCGTGTGTCCAGAAGGGAGGGTTTATGACTAGATATGTGTGCATGAGGGTGGTCGTGTGAGTGGATGGGGGGGTGTGAGGGCGATTGTGTCAACGGCTGAGTCCTGAGCAGTCCCGCCCGTCCCATAGCGACTGGATTCTGCCACCGAGGGCGAGAGGACTGAGATGGACTGGCACGGGATGAGGATGTAGCTCAGTCGAAGAATGCTCAGCTCTGGTGGACAAAGCTCTGAGTTGAATTCCCAGTGTCATGTACACCTGGCAAGCTGGCACACATCCGTATTTGGGAAGTGGAGGCAGAAGAAGGATCAGAAGTTCAAGGTTATCTTTGGTTACATAGAAAGTCTGAGGCCAGCTAGAGCGTCATGAGACCTTATCTTAAAAAAAAAAAAAAGACCATGTAAGAGGTGGCTGGGAATGTAGTGTGCATGGTGTGTTTCAGTGTGAGCTACATGAGTACTTGTGTACACACGCCTTCTCGTTCTCTCTAGCCCCTCAGCACTGAACTGCCTTCTTTCTTTCTCTCTCCATTCCTTCCTTCTTCCTTCTCTGCACCCATTGTATGAAGTTCTGTTCCCCCTGTTCCACCCCCCCATTCATGAGGCCACTCTTGCTCTCTTTGAAGTGAGGGGCACAGCCCACTCTCTCAGCCCAGGTTGGGTGTAGACTCAGGAGAGCCTCAGCGTTCCTCCGTCCCTCCAGGCTCTCTGGAAGCAGAGGAGTTGAAGGAAGTGACTTCCTCTGCCTTCCTTGCCCCACACCAGCCCCAGGCCCAGCACTGTCATCTAGGACCTGAGTGGAACTCTGTGGGTTGAGGTCCTCATCCTCCCTGTAGCCTGCAGCAGTTCCTGATGCCCTGGGTCCTGGGAATTACTTGCAAGGGTCTGTCTACATTCTAAGACCTGGCTCGACCCTCTCCCCACCTCGGCAACTTTGGCCTGTTTCCCTGACTCTGCCAGCGTGGCGGGGCCTGCGGTCTGAGGTTCTTGGCTGGGGAGGAGGCTAGAGGAGTGAGGGAGGTTTTTTTGCCTTTAGAAATCAGGGATTTGGGCTGAGGTTGGCTTGCTCATTCCAGACAGACTTGTCCAAGCACAGCTCTGCTGCTGGGTGGGATGGGCTCCAGCACTGGCCAGCTCCTGTTCCTCCTGACACCCCTCGGGGATGGCTGGCTTGTGGGTACACAGAGCACTTGCTCTGAACAATCCTACTGAGTGGAGGCCTGAACCAGACCTAGGAACTCCTCAGTATGATGGGAGGGATTAGGTTCCCTGGGCTTCCAGAGAGCTGGGCACATACACCTTGAAATAAAGAGGCGCTTCTGAGCTAGACAGAACGAAGTACTGAGCCGGGTCTCCTGTAATCCTATAGTGCTCCAGAGTCTGGGGCAGGAGGATTGTGAATTCAGGGCCAGCATGAACACACAGAGCAAACGCTGTCTCAGTACCTCCTCCTGCCCTTACCCCTTGTCCCCCAAGAAAACAACAAATGAAAGAAAAAGAGAATAGCAAGAGGGAAGGAGAGGGAGGGGGCAGTCTTGAGCCAGGACCTGGGCAGCTGCCTGAAGGCCACCAGGGCATAAGAACAACCCGATCTGTTCCCCTAAAACCAGACTTGTGGACCTCTGGTACTTATTTCGGCCAAGGGACCTCTCCAGACTCTGAAGCCCACGCCCTGTGACATCATTTCCTGACAATTTTCTCTTTCTGCCTTGGTCTCCCACTGATGTTTTGGGGAGACTTGCTACTTGGAAGCTCAGGGGACCTGTAAAGGGCTATCTGTGGTGCTCCCCCAAAACACTCAGCCTTTTAGTTTGTTGTTGTATTTTTCAAAAGTTATTTATTTATTTACTCATTCACTTTTTTTTATTTGTTTGTTTGTTGTTTGTTTATGTGTGTGCGAGTGTAGGTGTGCAAGCCATGGAGAACACACGGCTGTCAGAGAAGAACTTTCAGGAGCCGATTGTCTTCTTCCGCCTGGGGTTGGGGGAACTGAACTCAGGTCGTCAGGCTTGCACAGCGGGTGCTTTGTAGGCTCAGCCATCTCTCCAGCCCTGCTATTTTTTTTTTTTCACATTTATTTTGTGAGGGTGGTAAGTGCGTGCTTCGACGTACATGCGGCGGCGGTGAGAAGACAGAGTCTGTGTTCTCTTTCCACCGTGTGGGCCCTCCGAGGGATGGAACTCAAGTCACCTGAGCTGGCAAGCAGGTGTCTTTCCTGGTGAGCTCCCCCTCAAGCCTCCATCTCATTGTGTGAGCCTGGGTCTCACACTGTACCCCTGGCTGACCTGGGTATCCCAGCACAGCTCAGGCTGGCCCCCAATTCCCTATGTAAATGAGGATGACCTTGAACTTGTGATCCTCCTGCTCCTGAGTCCTAGGATGTGGGCCTGAGCCACCCTACCTGTCTGTCACTCAGCTTTTGAGAAGGAGGCATGGTCTTCAGAACAGAGGCTGATGGGGGTGCGGCTAGGGCCCCCATGTCTGGTCCACCTCCTCCTTGGTCCTGTGTTAATTATTTTTGCATCAAAATAACGCAAAATAGTTTGTGACAAAAGAACAAACTGTTTAATGGAGGGAAGATTTTTGGCAAAGCGGCGGGGTTCATGGCAGTGGGAGTGTGTGGCTGAGTGTTGACACAGTGGCGGATCAGGATGCAGAGAGAGAAGCCAACCGAGGAGAAGCTGAGTATGACTCCCAAAGGCCGCCTCCAGGGACCTCCCTTCCCCAGCGAGGCCCCTCCTCCTAAATAGTCTCCTGATTCTGATTCAAACAACAATCCACTCTCTGCCTCCCTAGACCCTAAAATCACAGACGCACCCCAGCTTCCTCAGCGGGGAGGATTATAGGACTGGGTGGGGGAGGGGTGGATTCCAGTGGAAAGAACTCCTAGGTTGTCCCTGGTCCAGCACTAGAGGGCTGCTGCTATGGGGGAGATCCAGAGGACAGAAACGTGGGGTTTCAGTCCTCACCTATTCCCAGTGTGCTTTCAAGGCTGCCTGTAGCCTCCAAAATAAGGCGAGGGGATGGAGACAGACTCCTGGCACCCACTTCTCATCTATTCAGAGGGTTACAGAGTATGTATCACGCGGTTCCTGCTCCAAGGAGGAGGAAGATGATGGGATGACCAAGCATGGGCAGGTCTAGAGTAAAACTGGTGACAGATTCTTGCCTGCCCCCTTCTTGATGGAAGGTCAAGGAGATGCAGGATCAAGGCAGACTGGTTTCCCTCCCTCAAGAGTGTGGGGAGGCAGTTGTCAAATATGATACAAGCCATCCTGCCGAGCCATGGCACTGGAAACTGTCTTCGAAGCTGGCAGACACAGTCGTGTCTCAGGTGAGGGCTCGAGTTTTGGAATGCTTTTCAGTTTGTACTGAAGGACAAACGTCAGACACCATCGCCGTTTGGAGTTTCTCAGTCAGGCGCTGAGATGGGTCAGCATTTCTCCCGACTGCAGCCAGCGACACCAGAGTAGCCACCCTTGAAGCTCAGGGTAAGGATTGCATGGCTGTCTGCCCCTTAGCCTGGGTTCCATACCCAGCTCCCACCTCACCAACCATGCCTTTATTCTTTATCAAAGTCCCAGGATAATTTGGTCTCCCAGACCCATCCAGGGCAACGGTGTCTGCTTCAGACCAAAGGGCTGGAGCCGGTGAAGAATGGACAGTAGGAGCCAGACTCAGCCGGACTCAGACCTCAGCACCAGACCGCTGCAGGCTCAATGATCTTGATAGGAGTCCCACCAGGTTGTGGCCCTCTCTCTCCCAGAGATGGGGCCCAGCAGGAACAGCCAGTGGCTTGTGGGCAGCACCCTGTTTCTAGGGGTTTCTGGAAGCTGGCCCCAGACAGAGATGCCTCTCCATGGGCAAGTGGGAGCCCTTTGATCTGGCTCCAGCCACCCCAGGAACACAAGTGTCAACATGATCCCTCCTGGTCATGGGCCAGCCACTCCAGAGCACTCTCCTCCCCACTACAGTCCCCCACTAGAGACCCCTTCCTCTCCTGGCCCACTGAACAACCTAAACTTCAGTCTCTCTTCTTCTCTCTTTCTGCTCTGTACCACACTGTTACTGTGTACCAGGCGTGTGTAGTAGGCACTTTACCCAAGTGATCTCATTAAGTCTACTTAATAGCAGGCATCAGTAATTCCCCCAGTTTGGGGATGAGGAGCTGAAACTCAGGGAGGTGGAGTAACTTAGCCGAGGTCACAAGGTCTCTCTGCTAGGGAGCTAGCAGAGACAAGATCCAAACTGTCAGGTGCCCAGTAGGGCACAGAAGAAATGGGCACAGAAGTGCTGTAGGGGGAGCCGGTGGCTCGGGAAGGGCTTTGACTGTCTGAGGAGGAGCAAGCCCCAGCTTGATCTCAGGTGTAGAGCTGCTAAGCAGAAAAACTACACAGGGAGAGCTAAGAGCTAGGCTGACCGAGTTCAAATCTTGCCGTCAATATCGGACTGTGTGACCTCAGGAAAGTTACTAAACTTCGCTGTGCCTCATTCTCTGCTCTGTAAAAAGAGAATAGAAATAGTGTCTTCCTCACAGGCTTGCTTGGAGGAGAGAGTCCGTGAGCCCTAGACACTAGTGATGTACGGCACTAGTACTGTATGTGTTTGGACTATCTGCTACCTCCGGATACCCCTACCTCTCCCTTCCCTATCCTCCATGAGGAACAAGTGATCCTGCCTTGAGTAAGGACATGGCCTGTGGCCTGAGCTCACAGGGGCCTGCATTGCTCGCATGCTGCCCAAAGGTCACTGCTGCCTCCTGATTGTCACTCTTGCTAGAGTTTGCAGGTGTCTCCTGGGCAGAAGGGATACACATCTGAAGGAGGCCACACAGGAAAGTCGGAAGGAGCAGTGTGGCCCAGTGGGACCCCTGCATCTTCTTGCTTTCCTGATGCCTAGGTCTGGTTGAGGATGCAGCCAGAGAGATTCACACTCAGCATAAAGGAGGCCTGTGTTGGGGGAGAGAGTGCCCTGGGGACTGGCAACATGGGGCAGCTTCGGGCTAGGAGGGAGAGGGTTGGTGAGGGGCAGCCTGGGAGGAGCGGAGATGGTAAGGCAGGAGATGAGGTAAGTCCCAGAGGGCTGGTGGATGAGCCTGCAGGCAAAGGGCCTGGCAGACAGCAAGGGAGCTGGCCCTAGCCCAGGGGGATGAAGACATCTGTCTGGAGAGCCCTAATCTTGCTTGCTCAGGAGAGGCTGGGGTCTCTCCCGGCAAGACAGCTGACTTGAGCCTGCTCCTCCTCAGCTCTGAATCCTTTCCAACCCCATGGAGGATCAGCAGCAAGGGCTCTTGGGCCAACCAGAAGGCCAGGGGCACGGAGCCCACAGAGCAGAGGGCTGTGTCCTTTGACCTGGAGGGGCCAGTCAAGGCCTGAGAGTCAAGGGACAGCGGGGTGGGACTTGACCAGAGCCAGGTCATAGGAGGTCTCTGCCAGCCCCTTTTCCAGTCCCCCCCCCCCTTACCATTTTTATTTCTTAAATTTTCATTACATTTATTTATTTATTTATTTATTTATTTATTTATTTATTTATTTATTTAGGGTGGGGGGCTTGTGCGGTGCTGTGGCACACGTGCCTCTGTGTGTGTGTGTGTGTGTGTGTGTGTGTGTGTGTGTGTGTGTGTGTAGGTCAGAGGACACTTGCAGGAATTGGCTCTCACTTTCTGCCATACAGGTTCTAGGGACCAAACTCAGGTTGCCAGACTTGGCAGCAAGTACCTTTACCTTCTGAGCCATTTCCCTGGCCTTATCAGTTTGTTTCAAGACAAGGTTTTGCTGCAGTAACCCAGGCAGGCCTTGTACCCGAGATGATCCTTCTGCCTTAGCTTCCTGATTGATGATAGGCTTGTAGGTGTGTGATGGGCTTGTAGGTGTGTGACAAGCTTGTAGATACACACATGTATCTTCCCTTTGACTCTTCTTCTAGCACAGTGCCCAGGCACAGAGGCTCTGAGGAACTCTCATCCCATAAGCTGGGCTTAAGACAGATGGTCTGGCTGGGCAGTGGTGGCGCACGCCTTTAATCCCAGCACTCAGGAGGCAGAGCCAGGTGGATCTCTGTGAGTTCGAGGCCAGCCTGGTCTACAGAGTGAGATTCAGGACAGGCACCAAAACTACACAGAGAAACCCTGTCTTGAAAAACAACAAAACAAAACAAAAACAAAACAAAAAAACCCAGATGGTCTGTGATTTCCTCCAGGGTACAGTTCCTAGTGACAGCAGTGAGACAGAAGGAACCCCATGGAGACTATGGGCAATGTCGTCCGAGGAGATGGAGGAGGGGCTCCAGTTAGAGCCCACACAAGTGATTTTACCAATGCATCTCTGCCTTCTCACATCAGCAGAGACTGGACCAGGGCAAGGGGGTAGTACTTCCTAGGGACATGGGAAATGTTCTTTTCCCTTTAAGTGACTCCTCACTAACAGTTATCCAGTAAAAGAGACCCACGGGAAGTTCCAGGGACATCCCTTAAACTCAGCACCTCCTAGGAACCACCCGCGGGAACCACCCTTCACCATTTTTGCACCTGAGACTTTTTTGGTGCCAACAGATTTGATGTCAGTCCACACTGAAGGCTAAGCTCTGCCACTTACCAGGGGTGTGACGTGGGCCCATCCCCAAGTCCCTGGGCCTCTGTTTTCCTCACCTGTGAAATGGGGCTAATAGCACTTGCCTCATAGCGTTATTTGGAAAGTGGCCAGAGGGTGCCTGTGCACAGAAACTGCTTCGTGGATGTTTCTGACATGATAAGGACATAGATACTTCAGAGCAATAACGTCTGTGATATCATGGTTTGGCACACACACATTAAAGCAGAGAACTAAGGGTGGGGATGGAACTCCGTCAGGAGAGCACTTGCTAGCTTGCACCAAGCCCTGGCTTCCGTCCCTCACACCACATAAGCTGGGTGTGGTGGAATATGCCAGCATCCCTAGGACTCGGGACATGGAGACAAGAGATCAGAAGTTCAAAGTCTGATCTTCCATCTATAGAGGAAGATCGAGGCTAGCCTAGGCAATGTGAGACCCTGTCTCAAAAAAAAAATGATTTTTAAATATAAAGAGAACTATCAACTTGCTAGGTCTAAAGCTACCTTCCACACTGCTCACCTTCAGCAACTGGCCCAGATGAACCTCTGGTGGCCATTGTCCTCCCATAGTCTCCTCCTGAGTGCTGGAGTTACAGGCATGCACCGCCATACGAGGTCTATGTTTATTGGTCCCCCGTGACCATGCTTCGCTGTAGCAAGTCTGCGGTGGCCGTCAACGTTGCTGTTCGTATCACTATTCTAGACAAAACATCTGTGCTGGTGGCATCTTCAGCCTGCCCCAGAAGCCGCTGCTCTAGTGACCCTGACTTGGTGGTCATTCCCACAAAGACCCTGTGTGTCTCCTGAACCAAGAAGAAAGGGGATGGAGAGCAGGACTGGGAGACTCCAGGCCTGTACACCTTGCCTGCCTTCATCCTGCTGTTTGATTGGTTCCAATCCCCATTTGCAGGCAGAGTGACCAGGTAGGCTGAGAAACCCTCATAGGAGCAAGGATGTGAGTGGGTCCTCCATAGAGCTCCCCGCTGGAAGGGTGCAGGCAGCTGAAGAAGAGAGGTGCCAGAGAGTGGTGGATGTCAGCACACAATACTCACTACCCCAGTGCCCACAAGGCTCTGCCCAGAGGCAAAGTTTCACAAGAAGATGAAGAAAGTGTGAGTGCAGCAGGCGGGGTCAAGGGCAGATACCAGAGAAGTCTTCCTACCAGAACTGCGGCTGATGGGACGTTCTAGGGGTAGCAGGTGGTGGAGTGGCATTGGTATGGGTTCAAGACAAGATGGCAGAGCTGGAAAGGGAACAGCAGGACTGTTGTCCTCTGCTCACAGCCTGATGTCTACATCCCAAGAGGGTGTATGTGTGTGTGTGTGTGTGTGTGTGTGTGTGTGTGTGTGTGTGTGTGT
>CABHPR010123142.1:0-16023 GCA_902168415.1 Peromyscus melanophrys
CGCACACACACACACATACACACTATAAAAGGGCTTCATCTCTCTGTGAAAACACTAACACTGGGAGTTAAAGAGATCTTCCAAAAAGCTGCCTGATCTAACTGAACTGAGAAAATCAAGTATTTCCTTCAGATGGCAATTTGAACCATTAGTTCTAAATGTAAAAGCACTATTAATATATGTATATATACATATATACATATAACATGTGTGTATGTCTCTCTATATTTATTTGCTTTTATCTGTTATACACACATGTATACTATATAATAAATATACACACGTTGCCTATAACCTATTTCCTCTTGATTAAAAAAAAACCAAATATGTAATAAGCTCTAGTAGATGTTCACTGACTATTTGATTGCATGATTTTGTAGTCTTTGAAGTAATCCTCACTTTAATGAAATATGTCTTGGGCTAATTATAAAATCAGGAATGGGATTGTTTACATGAGACTAAACTTAGGGAAGAACAGGAGAAAGAGATTGAATTAGAACCCTGGTCAGTGCCTAAGAAGGCTCCCTACATTTCAAATGTGTGCGTCAATCACAGATTCTGGGCAGGACACAAGAAATCTGAGCCATGGCAGCCTTGGGAGATCCTTTTACCGGACTACAGATGGAATCAATGTGTCAGTCAGAGAGCTTAGAAGCAACTGTCTCCAGCATCTCTTCCCTCTGTGGGCTCCTGGGATTTTCTTATAGGGTTTAGAGTGTCATTAGGGTCAAGCAAAATAACAAGGTGTTCCTCAGCTATGAGGTATTTAGTGTGCAGGGGTATGCCCATGCTGGCTTTACCAGTTCAGGACAGACAGCTTTATTTTTTAGAAACATCATAATCCAACTGTTAAACACAGTAGGCAGAGGATTTTCAGAGCAGTGAAACTATTCTGAATGATGCTGTACTACCAGGCACATGTTATTATACGTTTGTTGACATCTACAAGAAGTACCACAGAGAAAGAAGAGTAATATCAATGATGCACCTTGGGTAACAATGAGTGTCAATGTAAGTCCACTGACTATAACAAATGTGCTGCTCTGGTTCGGGGTGTTGGCATTCGGGGAGGCTATATATGTGTTCAGGTGAGAAGTATATAGGAGCCAGGCGGTGATGTCACAAGCCTTTAACCCCAGCACTCGGGAAGCAGAGGCAGGCAGATCTCTATGAGTTTAAAGCCAGCCTGGTCTACAGAGTGAGTTCCAGGACAGGCAGGGCTGTTACACAGAGAAACCCTGTCTCAAAAAAAAGAAGAAGAAGGAGAAGGAGAAGGAGAAGAGAACTTAACCTTCCCCTCAGTTTTGCTGTACATCTAATCTAAACACCAATTTTAAAGTTTTAATGGGCTTTGAAAAATTTTGCTAAGTAGAAAAGTTTCACGGTAATAAAATATAGTAAGATCATGTAACTTCCCTCATGAAGGCTATCCTACCTAAGAACAAATTTCAAATTTGTTCCTTATTTCAAATGTCTAATTCCTTAGTAGGCAAAAGGCAAGCCTTATCATGACCTCCCAGGCTGTCTGTAGACCCTCTCCTCTCTATCACTCCTGTCCGCCTTCATTTCACCGAAGAAGAAAGGCAGGCGGTAACTCTCATCTCCTTTGTTTCCTTCAGCATCACAGGCATGTCCAAGGGCTCTAGCACACGACAGTCCACTGAATGTTTAATTCTGGTCTCATCGCTGTGTCTTATTCCCCTTGTGGCTCCTTGCATTTCCCAACTGGGCCTTCAACCACAGTTTTCATTCTAGCTCCCCATTCTCACTAAGTGGCTTGGCTTGACTCTCCTCCCATCAGAAAAGGAGAGCCACATCTCCCTTCCTAGGAATCTGGATGGATTGGGGACTAGAACCAAAGGGACGCTATTGTGACTTTCAAGGTGACATCATTAAAACCAGAAAAACTTCTCCCTTGCTTTCTTCAAATGTTTCCTAAGAACCAGTCACCAGACTGCAAAGAAACTGAACGGTGTGTGGAAACCTGATGTGAAGAAGAATTGGTACAATGGCTCACAACCCCAATTGCTCCCTGAACCTGTGACAATGGACACCCCATCATTAAGCTAGCCCCCCAACCAATTCCCTCACAGAGCAGAGAAGAGTCACCCCACAAAATGCTGCCCAAATTGCAGAATGGTAAACAGAAGGTTTTGCCACTAAGATTTGAGGAGATCTGTCACCTGGCATGGGTAACAGGTCAACCTGGGTGGGTTTTGCTTCCGGTATCTCTTCACACACATTTCTTGTCACTTTCAGTTTCTAAGTTTCTCACCCAGAGCTCATCCTGTGTCCTCACTGTCTGCACGTCTTTGGCCTATGCGGCACCTTCTCTTTCTATCAGAGATCGGGTTTAGCTCCTATAAACAATAGCCACTGCTTAGCTGGGCATGAGCACACATACTTATAACCTCAGCACTGGGAAGTCAGAGGCAGGAGCTCAAGATCATCTTCACTACATAGGCAATTTGGCTCCAGCCTGGGCTATATTGAGCCAGTTCCCCCCACACCCTCCCTCCCGCCCAAATAAAATGAAAAAAAAATTCCTAACAGCAGCTATGGAACCAAAATTCTTTTTCCTGCCCTTAACAGAGAAGTCCAGGGTAAACTGACTATTGACAGGGGTTCAATAGTTCAAAGATGCCAAGGTGAGTTCTTTTTGTTTTGTTTTTACTCATTATTTCTTTCTTCTTCTGCTTACACTCAAAGAAGCCTGGGATAGGACAAAATTCTATGCCAATAAAAAAAATCCGTCAAAATGTCGTTAAACACTCCATACAGTGAACTCCATCTTCATCCCATTGATCCCAATTCAGAAGACCCCCCCCAACTCCACTGCAAAATTATATATTTTAAAGAGAATAAAAACTCTTATTAATAATTTCATATTGATTATATGCTAACCATTTTGGATATATTGAGTTAAATAAGGTATTTTGGAAATCTGGGGCCCACAAGATAGTTCAGTAGATTAAAAATAATTGCAACCAAGCCTAAAGACCTGAATTAGACCCCTAACCCCCCACATGATGGAAAGAGAGAACCAGCTCCTGGAAGCTGTCCTCTGACTTCCACATGTAAGCCATGGAATGCACACATGTGTACACACTCACATGTGCACACACATGCACAATAACTAAACGTTAAATAATAATTAATTATATTATATAAACATGCACATGAATTAGTTATATCAAAACAAAGAAACTAACTATTCATTTTCAAGTTATCATACTTTTCTATGATCTGTGCTGTTGGGGTTATTTAAGTCCATGGCATTTGTGTTCTCCGGTCCACACCCAATTTTGTCGTGAAAGCCAGGGAAGAGGGAGCTCCTCACCCCAAGGAAACGGTAGCATGTTATCAATGTGAGGCCTTTCTTCCTGGGAATCAGCTGTTAAACATTTACTGGCAACCCACTGGATAGAGGTAAAACTCCAAGACAGGGGAAACAGAGAAGAGGATTGTGTGGGACGGGGGAGGGGCACAGGTTGAGAGGTGGGGGAGACCAGGAAAAGACAGCAGCAGCACGATTATGAGGAGAACAGTCAGGAGTGGAGAGGAAATAAAGAAAGGCGGGAAAAAGAAAAAAGAGCCCAAGTTGGAGGGGAGAGGGAGGAAGGGCAATCACCCCCAAAAAGAACAATTTGGCTTATTTACTATTCTGAGGAAAATGTTGTTACATGTAAGTAGATGGTTTGAAATAATGAACATGAGCCCTTTTTTCCTGCAGGTCTTTAATGCATGGCTCATGTGCTGGCTTTCAGTGACAGAGAATTCCACTATAACTGAGCTTCCTTAATGGCTCAGGCTTCCCGTCATCAAATGTCCTATGGCACTGCCCTGTGGCAACACCCTCCAGGCTCCTGACATATGAAGGGAGCTCTCTTGTCTCACATAAAAATGGACCCAGTCTTCAAGCTCTTTTTGGATGCTGTCCCCCACTTGCCATCAGGCTGTCAGCTGTCACCCCCTCCCCCTACACACAACATTTCCATCTAGCAGTCATATTTACTGCTTCCAAACCAAGATGCCAGAAGAATGAACTTGTTAGGATTCTGTCTAAAATGAGCAAGTTCTGCCTGACCACCAAGGCTCTCTCCAGTAAAGAATGGACACAACATCAGGATCTCACTGGGTCCCTGAAGTCACTCTTGTTTTCTTTTAGGTTCTCCAAGAGCCCCAAGTGGTTGATATTGTAGAATTGGTAGATGCTGGGTAAGTGAGGCTTCATGAACTGTATAAAATATTCAATGGAAAGAAACTGAAAAGGAAAGAAAATGGAGAAGTATTAATTAAACAGGAGTGTAAGCTCCATCATGTCAGACATGGTGAATGAAAACACTAGATACCCTGGTCTGTTAGTAGGGCATTTTCTTTTCCTAGGGTAGACCCAGATCCATGGCTGTCTCTCATCTTGTCCACAAAGGCTTTGAGTCAGTTGAGCGGCAATCAGTCACAGTCAGAGGTAGACAAGAAATGCTGATGGAGGCAGCCACACCCTCCAACAGCCAGCACATGGGCGATGACCCAGCTCCCTTGCCCACTCCCTGACACTTCTCGCTGTTGTGGAATAATCTTTTTCTACACTGTGAAGATGTGTCTCTGCCAAGGCATCTTCTGATTGGTTTAATAAAGAGCTGAAGGGCCAATAGCTAGGCAGCAGAGAATAGGTGGAACTTCTGGGGAAAGAGGGGAACTCTGGGAAGAATCTGAGGCACGTGGAATTCACCAGCAAGATTCAGAGGGAGTCAGATGTACAGTATGCAGGAGAGGTAATGAGCCACATGGCAGAATGTAGATTAATTATAAACAGGTTAATTTAAGTTATATGAGCTGGTTGGGGACAAGCCTAAGCTAAGGCTGAGCTTTCATAATTAATAAGAAGTCTTCATGTCATTATTTGGGAGCTAGCAGTCCAAAGAAAGTCCAGCTACACTTCACTCACATTACTCCAGAGACAAAGAAGATAGGCTTTTGAATATGAATCCAGGCCCTAGGACAATGGTTTTCAACCTACCTAATACTACAGCCCTTTAATACAGTTCTTCATGTTGTGGTAACCACAACTATAAAATTATTTTCATTACTACTTCATAACTGTAATTTTGCTACTGTTATGAATAGTAATGTATTTTCTAACGGTCTTAGGTGAACCCTGGGAAAGGGTCAGTCAACTCCCAATGGAGTCGCCACTCACAGGTTGAGAACCACTGCCCTTGGGTAACTGAGTTAGTGCCAGAGGAGTGGTGCCTAGGTCTCTTTGGCTCTGTGTGGGCCAGGAGCAACAGCAGGATGGATCACCTGCAATGGGGGATATAACTGATGTAATGACTCTGATGGGTATAATCTGAGTCCACACTAACCTCCTGAAAATGCATTTCTCTGCTACTCCGTACTGAGTCATGGGTCACAGCACAACATTTTGAAAAGCATATTTTACTGAATTCACTGTGCAAAATACTGTGCATTAAAAAAAACTTTCATTTCATAGAGTTTATTTGTTTTAGAATGTGCTCTGATAGCAACATAAAAGCTCTAATTCTTTGGCTAACTGCATGTTTGCCCAGACTGTCACACAGAGAAAAAAAATTTAAATAACTATGATACACAAAGCTATCCCAGAAATAAAATTTCCAAAATTACCTTCTCTGGGCTGAGCATTGAACTTGTAAAGAAAGACAACAAATGTTCTAAGAGTAAAAATAGAAATTCTGGAGAGGGTTCCCATTATTCCACTCCACTTTCTGCCTAGCACCAAATAGGGCAACAGGAAGGTCGGCTGGCCTTCTCAAGGAATCTGGTGGACAGGGTTGTTCAAAAGCCACATTTGGATTTCTTGGAAAAAAATACATATATACATAACTGCTCTAGTTAATTCTTCTCCAAAACAAAATTTGAATATCTTTTCTTTGAGATTAAAACTTCTGGAAAAAGACTTGTATGCTAAAGGCAACTTCAGGCTAATTTATCAACCCGCTGATATTTATTGACTACTTTCGGTACATGGGTCTTGGAACCACAGAGATGAAATACAGACAACAAAATAGGAAGCCCCCACCCAACATTAAAACCCACACACCAAACTCTGTCTCAGTGGTTCTCAACCTGTGGGTCGCAACTCCTTTGGAGGTTGACTGACCCTGTCACAGGGGTTCCCTAAGACCATCAGAAAACACAGATACCTACATTACAGTTTATGAACTGTATTAAAGGGCTGCAGCATTAGGAAGGTTACTAACCACTGCTCTATCTAGAAACACATAGGCAAAGCCCTCAGTTTGGGTCAGTTTGGGGGTGCTATAACAATAGGATAGGCTAAAAATGCTTAATAAGAGAAATATTTATCATGGCTCTGGAGGCTGAAAAATGCAAGACCAAGGTGCCAACAGATGCCTTGTCCAGTGAACACCAACTTCCAAATTCCTATGGGGCGCCTTCTCCTTGGGTCCTCCTTGATCTCTGGTAGAGAGCAGAGAAGGAGATGCTCTCTCATGTCCTATGAGGACACTAGTCCTCTTCTGGGAATCCTACCCTCATGACATACTCTTCACCGGTACTATCTCTGAATACCATCATGTGCTATTCATTCAAGTGAGGATTGTGGCACACTAACCAGGTAGCACAAAACGTTCAGTCCTCTGCGCACACTACACTGTCCTCAGACATACAGCTACAGCAGAGGGAGAGCATGATCTTTTCAATGAGCAGTGCTGGGCCAATGAATGTCCAAGTAGGAAACATTAAATCTTAATCTATATATCGCATCACACACAAAACCATTGCCGGGTGGACGACAGATCTAAATGTAGAAAGCAAGCCCCGGAGACACAGAAGAGAGTGCATCCATGGCTTGGAACAAAGGATGTCTGAAAAAGGACGTCGAATGAATGGGCCAACTGAAAGGAAAAATGGACAGGCCAGGAACTAGTAAGATAAAGAGCTCTGTTCATCACAACACACCAGGGTAGGAGGACACACTCACCATGCTTATTTCTGACAAACGGCTCCTCCAGGGTCTGTTGTGTACAAGTAAGTCAGGATCCACTAGACAAACAACGCAACTCCCCCAAAGGGCTTTTGTTGTTGTTTCGTTTTTGTTTTCTTTAAACTGACACTTTATGAAGAGGATTTTCAATAGGCCTAAGTGTGCCCTTCAAAGCACACTTTGAGGAGAAAGGAAGGTCAGTCTCCCAAGTGGAGGATAATCTGCCTGCCCTCTGTCTTTCCACACCCCCAAACATCCTACAGTGTTTTATTTAGGTGCCCATCTGAAAATACGAAGTAACTGATTTGAATAAACAGGCGAGCTTGTTTTTTGTAAGTATTTACTTACAATTAAATTTTTTTTATCATCCACCTTCCTCAAAAGAGAGACGATGCCAAAATACAGTCCACCAGGCTCACATGCCCCAGCCTTGAGCTGTTCTAACCATGTGGTAGGTATGATTCTGAAGCCCCTCCACCACTTCTGCTGAATTCAACTACCTTTGTGGCTGGGTTATGAAGCAGAACCTTGGAAGGCCGGTGAGATCATGAAGGTTCTGTCTTCACCAATGCCATTACTGCAGGAAAGGGCTGGTTATATGGAATGTCTGATAGAAAGGCTGTGGTGGCTTGAATCAGTCAATCTTTCTCTCTCTCTCTCTCTCTCTCTCTCTCTCTCTCTCTCTCTCTCTCTCTCTCTCTCTCTCTCTCTCTCCTTCCTTCCTCTTCCCTCCCTCATGCTCACTTGCCCTTCCATCATATTATCCAGCATTCCTAAGACTTTCCCCAGATGCCAGCCCCCAGCATCACACCCTTGGACCCTCATCCTTCAGAATGTGAGCCAAATAACCTTCTATTGTTTGCAAAGTACCCAGTGTTTGATATTCTGTTATGGTGTCAAAGAACAGACCCAAAGCATGCTCTTTTCTTACCTGTGACTACAAAAAGCGTGGGATATGCAGGCCACCCCCTTTTTCAAAACAACCTTCAAGTTCCTCCCTTATAAAAGAGATACACATATTTATCACATAAAACAGAAACAAAATTAAAATTACCCTTCCAGCCACTAAAAAAAGCCTATAATGTTTTTATATGTTGCTCCAGTATCTTTTCTAGACATACAGAAAACATACTCAAGTCATTTATGACTCTCATATAGAGATACTTTGAGAAGGTAATTCCTTGAAGGAAACCAAAGAAGATTTTCCATTTTGACATACTGATTATGCTCTATGTTTCTAAACACCATTCGGTGTATGGTCCAAAAGTGTCAAATCAAAACAACACAGAAAGACTTCATAAGCCTCTGCTTCCTCATTGGTAAAATAATACAACTTTAATTTTAAATACATGTTTGAACAAAACAGAATTAGGTGTGATAAACAGCAGTAGACACTGCTAACGATGATTTCATTTATGCCCTGGGCTTTTCTTGGAAAGGTTTTAAATATTTATTTTATTTTATAGTGATCTCTGAGAAGACTAGAGCATTGAAAGGGAAAAGTCAAGGAGAGGGATTTGTAGCCCCTCAAGAAGTGAAGGTGGATGGGAGTGGGTGGGCCAGTCCATCTTAAAAGGCAAAGCTTCCTCAGGGGTCACATAAAGCTGTGATGGTGACCAACAGGGAGCTTTGATATAGAACACCATGTCCCACCATATATTGAGGAACTTTTCAGTTCTGATGTTAGGAAGTTGGGCCAGAGGAAGGCAGCTATGACCTAGTTAGAGGTCCGAGGAGGAAGACTGGGGTGCACACATGGCTCACCTCCCTAAGCCTTGCACCCCTGATATGCAGCTGTAAGTGTGGCAATGGCATCGTGCAATGACTAACATGAGAATTACTGGCTCACCATTCAGGGCATCTTAGGTACCCTGTATCTCTTTTCTCCCTCTCTGCCTCCCTTCACAGTTTACAACATATTATCAGCAATAAAGCAGTTCCTCACTTGTTCGGTTCTAACTCAACTTCAGAATGGCTCACTCATTGGCTACAGCCCACCATTCATCCATCTCAAGGTTTAACATGGACATGTTTCAGAGCATCGACAAGGTACTGTTTTCAGAGTCTCAGGCTAGATTTAGGTGATGGCTTGTTTATCCAAAAGCAGACAGGTTTCATTCGCTAAACACCTGCCTATGCAAACTGCTTCCAGTACGAGATTGCTAAGTTCTTAGCCTCCTGGTGTCTGATGAAGACATGGAGTATTTTAGCTGAACAAAAGGCACTTGTCTACCAGAGACACTCCATGTTGTTCTTGGAGTTGTGCTATTTGTAGGGTTCTTTCATTGTAGCAAGCATAGTCGTGTTTTAGCACCAAATCAATGACTCATTTGCTTTTGACTTGTCAGGCAACTGCCACACCCAGTGCAGACACAAGAATTCAGCCGACTAATTAGAACTGTAGAGTATTCGCTCATGGGAACTTGGCAGAAAAGCCTTTTTTTTTTTTTTTAAGTCTGAAGACTCTGCACCTTACCTTGCTTGAAACAGATTTAATTCCGTTAAAATGAGCAGACACAAAGTAACTACACCAGTTACACCAGTTACACTTGCATATAAAATTTAAGAGAAAGAAATGAACAGATCATTGGCCACAGATGCTGAGGGACCTAAACAAAAGTATCTACTAATATCAGCAAGCAAGTTAAGGGGTTTTCGTACTTCATTCCTGTCCATCAAAGATAATATCTTGTACTATCAGATATGAAGGAGAAAAGACATGCTGTAACCCAGGGCTTACTCATAGGGAGTTTCCAGGGCGTTGAGGATGTAGTTCAGTGGCAAAGCACACAAGTAGCATGTGAGTGGCCTGGATTTGGTCCCCAACACTGCAATCTAATAATAATAATAATAATAATAATAATAATAATAATAATAACAATGATGATGACGATGATGACTAACGTGAGCTTCTAGCTGTTAACCACAAACTAGACTGAGCCTATAGCCAATTCTGTCTAACTAGGCAGATGGAAAGCACAGGATCTATTGTTGCTAACTACTGATGCAAACCTGGTCATCAGAGAAGTAAGTAGTTTTCTCATTGTGGTGTATATTTCAGAGCAAACAAATTCAGATTTTTTTTCCCTAAAGAAATTGTTGAAATGGCTTATCTAAGAAATTACAGAATCCCATCAATCAACCAAGACAAAGTCCTTTGGAAAATGTATCAGACATATAGTAGAAAAACTTGCCTGGCGGAAGGGTCAAACATGGTAGAATTCATGACCATATCAGAGACAGGAGAGTAAGGATGGGGTCCATGGTTGCCAGAGGCTACACTTTCCCTTTTCTCACACTTTCCTTGGATCGATTAAGCTTGTACATGCCATGAAGGCTCTTTGGAGTTTGTTTTCTCGTCTTAAAAATGGGCTAACTACTTATATCCCAACGTTTTAGTGGGGGTTGGGTGATATTATCTGATGATACTTTAGGATCCCATCATTAAGCAAAACAAATACACAGTATAAAGAGTAACAAATTCTGCTTCCCACATCCTACCAGAACTATCTTACTTAGGGTTTCTATTGCTGTGAAGAGACACCATGACCACGGCAACCCTTATAAAGGAAAAATATTTAATTAGGGCTGGCTAACAGATTCAGAGGTTTAGTCAGTTCTCATCATGGCAGGAAACATGATGACATGCAGACAGACATGGTGCTGGAGAGGTAGCTCAGAGCTCTATATCCGGATGGCAGGCAGTGGGAAGAGAGAGAGACAGTGGGCCTGGCTTGAGCACTTGAAACCCCAAAACCCATCCCCAGTGATATACTTCCTCCTCCAACAAGGCCACACCTACTCCAACAAGGTCACACTTCCTAATAGTGCCCCTCCATAGTGACCAAGCACTCAAATCTATGAGTCTATGGGGGCCATTCTTTTTCAAACCACCATAATAACCACAATAAAGCCTAATTTCTTTGTATTACCCTGTCATATTAATTCTAAAACTAACTATGCAATTCCCCAGCACAAATTAATTTGCTTAATCTGAATTTGTTCATATTCCTATTCAAACCAATTCGTACATTTTACCTTTTGAATTTTTATTCCTTAAGGTTTTGTGTGTGTGTGTGTGATTTTCTTTCTCCAATACTCATTTTATATCTTAACTCAAACTTCCCTCAAGTTAAAACAAATGCCACCATTACCTCATTGTGAGCTGACAAGGTAAAGGACAAATAATACAGAGAAGGCCACTGCCGACAGCCAGTATTGTAAGTTATATGCCTAAAATGTTTAAGTCAAATATGTCACTTTTCTTAAAGGTTAACCCAATTAAATGCAAGAAAAAAAAAGTAGCAAGGGTGATGCTAAGTCTCTGGACTGTCTGATTTCAAATTTAACTCAAAAGCTGATAATTGGGGGCTGTTTTGGGAGAAAGAAAAACCATTTTTAAATGGTTTTTGATGGGTCTGGGGCGATAACTCAGTAAGTCTTGCTATGCAGGCATAAGGTCCTGGGTTTGAGCCCCAGAACACTTATAAAAGGCTAGATGGGGTGGGGAATGTTTGTAAGTCCCCCCACGGGGGAGATGGAAAGTGGTGATGCTCTAGGGCTCAGTGGCCAACTGGTGTCCCCTAACAGGTGAGTTTCAGGCCACAGAGAAACCCTGTCTCAAAAAACAAGGTGGGTGGCCCCTGAGAGACTGTAGGTGAAACTGACCTTTATGTGTGCCTGTAGTTCACTGTCTTTGTCTCTCCCTGTCTCTGTGTCTGTCTCTGTGTCTGTGTCTCTGTGTCTCTGTCTCTGTCTCTCTCTCTCTCTCTCTCTCTCTCTCTCTCTCTCTCACACACACACACACACACACACACACACAAAATCTCATCCTTACATTCACATCCTAATTTGAGACACCATGCCCAGGGCAGGACAGCTCTGTTCCTACTATAACTAGAGGCTGCATCACTTGACTGGCTGTTTGGTGAACTGCTTTGCCAGAGTCTCTGCTTCTCATTTTTGGAATCACCATTCCTGCAATAAATTCCTTCCCCCACCCCCATGCACAGCCAGATTTCTGGGAAAATCTCTAAAGGTCGGAACTGCAAAGACACAGGCCTCCCTCTTTTTTGTTTTTTTTGTTGTTTTTTATTTTCACATGAGGAAAGAAAATCTGAAAATAAAACCTAATGGCAAAAATGATTTCCCAAGGGTGTAAGTGATAAACAACAGCCTGGCTAGAAGAGAATTCAGGTGTCCAGGGCCCTTCCCACTGCACCATGGGAACATGAGCAAGCCTGATTTGATGTCAGAGATGCCAGGGAGCTTTCCACAGGCCACGAGTAACACATCCCGCCCTGCAGCACTCATCCCCGAAATTCACATGCTCATACTTCACCTTCCCTTCCCTGAGACCTGACATTCCCCACTAAGATGAAAGATAATTAAATCAGTTCAGGTTATTTGCATCATAACTTCAATGAATTTGTCATATCCTTTCTGGAAAACTGACTGGGGCTAAAGGAAGAAGTTACTAACAGATACAATGATCTGAATAAATGTATTAACAAATTTATCGACACACAGGGAACAAGACATGGGTCCTGCTGTCATACGCTTTCAACCGTATAGAATTCCTTCCTTCTTCTACAATGGCTTCTTGACAACCTCCTCTTTCCCCTTGCCTGTCTGAGAAGGATGATGTCTTCTCATTCCCTGTGTGGTTTGGACGTGAAATGTCCTTCAGAGGCTCCCATGTTCAAGCACTGGGTCCCAGGCTGGTGGTGCTATTTTGGAAGGTTTCAGAACTTTTGGGAGGGGGAGCCTCATAGGAGGAAGTAAGTCACTGAAGGGTGGGCTTTGAGGTTTACAGGCTGGCTCCACTTCCTGTCTACTCTCTGCTTCCTGTTCTAAGACATGAGATTTTCTAGCTGAATACTCCTTCCACCCACGGAGCCACCTTCAGACATCCCTTCCCCTCCATGATGGACTGTATCCCTTAAACTGTAAGCCTTCCTTCCTTAAGATGCTGCTTCTTAGCTATTTGGTCAAAGGAACAAGAAAAGTAATGAATCCATCCCTCCCCTTTGATCTATATAAGTATTTGCTGAATGAATGGATGGGTGAAGGGAAGCAGGGAGGGATCTCCATAGTTCATCCCATACTTGCCTTAAGAGAGTCTTTCAAAAAAGAAAAGCCCCATTTTCACCATTTTCCCCCTTCCATCATGAAAACAATGCTTTAGAGACTAATACAACACTTTGGTCTCCCTGGAACAGGTTTCCGAAAAGCATCAATGCTGACTAAGAAAAATGCGGTGAGAGTTTATTGGCCTGAACTTTTTGGCAGAGACAGAAGCCGGGGCTTTCATTCCTTGCTCAATGGAGACCCGAGTGAGCCTGTCACTCTGAATCCTCCCTGCAGATGGGAGGCACTCACCCCATCCTAGCACGAGCAAGCATTGGCATTCCAGTGCAACAGGGCAGCGTCCTCAGGCATACCGAGAGCTTCCAATGACAGAGGGGAGAGTGCTAACCTGTGATTGCCTCCTCTGAAGACTTTCAGCCCCCATGCGTCTGTCCTTCATTCACGGCAACTTCCTTCAGCTCCCAGGTTCAAAGGAACACACAACTATAATTTACAGCCACGCAGAAGAACCATAACTGCAAGTCAACAATGAAAGAGCAGGGCTTCACAGTGGGCACAGCAGCCTGATATCAATGAAGTTAATTTAAGATATGAACTAAGCCCAGAAATGCCACCGCTGCTCTGAAGGGCCAGTTTGGACCTCCCTCACTCCGCTGTCAGATATGGGACATTTGAGGGCCTGTTCTGACTGCTACAACACAGTGCCACAGACTAGGACTAAACGGCAGCCATTCACCTCTCACACTGTTGGAAGCCAGAAGTCTAAGGGAGAGTGTCAGCATGCCAGCTTCCCGCTGAGAGCCCTCCACTAGGACAGAGCAAGGAGGTACTGGTGAACTAGAAGAGGGCAGAAAGAGAGCTCTGATCTCTTCACCCCCCTCTAGGAGCACTAAGACCACCAAGGGGGCTGTACTCTCATGATCTTATGGAACACGGTCATCTCCCTAAAGCCCCATGTCCAAATACCATCACTGTAGAAGTAAACATGTCACCCTAGCAATTAATGTCAAGGAGGCACCGTTACTCCATAGCAGGACACCCAGGAGCAGCCAGGAGAGTGAATGATGGGAGCAGCAGACGGCACAAGAGCCCACCCTCACAAAGGTGCAGCAGAGCAGGAGATGGGTAGTAAAAAGGGCTGCCTAGAAAGGCCTAGGACAGGACAGTAGAGAGGGCTGCCTAGAAAGGCCTAGGACAGGACAGTAGAGAGGGCTGCCTAGAAAGGCCTGTGAGCCAGCCTGATGGGATAGAGTGGCTTCCTGTAGGAGAAACCTCCTGGTCAACTTGAAACAAGGTGAAAGCAACCTATGACATGAAGAAAGTGGGGACACGTGATTCTGGCCAAAGGAACCCCTGCTGATCTGTATGGAGAAAACCTGAAAAGAGCAATCTGGTGTGTGGCAGGAAGTTGACAACTTCAGAAATGAATAGAGCAGACCTCTGGGCCCTGGGTTGCCCGCTAAGGTGTGACTGTTCTATCCTAGGAGGCTAGGGGAGAGAGGAAGACGATGATTCTGTTTGGATTCTAGAAAACAACCAAGCTTCTGGAGAAGGCTTTCCTTAAGCACCATGACACAGAGGCAGAGGGCTAGAGGTGAAGGTAGAGTAAGCCATGTCCCGAGGACCATGGCATGCGGCCTTGGATCAAGGCCTGTGGCTCAAACACTCTGAACCTTGGACTCTTCAGTTCCTCTTTATTTTTTTATTTATTTATTTTTTTTTGGTTTTTCGAGACAGGGTTTCTCTGTGTAGCTTTGCGCCTTTCCTGGAGCTCACTTGGTAGCCCAGGCTGGCCTTGAACTCACAGAGATCCGCCTGCCTCCGCCTCCCGAGTGCTGGATTAAAGGCGTGTGCCACCAACACCCGGCTCAGTTCCTCTTTAGGGACGGGAAATACAGTAAGAACTTCATGAATTCGAATGTCAGGAGTGATGGCAGCATCCTGGCTAAGTGACTTAGGAGTGAGAATAGCCTTGAACAAGGACAAATGGCATCTCTGTTCTCAGTGTCTTCATTATAAAATGGAGAATAAAGACAATTACCCCCTACACACACACACACACACACACACACACACACACACACACACACACACACTTCACAGAATTATTTAGAGAACTGAGAAATGAAATGCATGGGTCCCCTGAGTCATGAATTAGTGGTGGGAGCAGTGGTAACAGGAGTCGTGGTGAGGGGTGCTGACGGTGGCAGTGGCATTGGTAAATTTAAAGGAAATGAGTGGCCCTTGCTGTAAAGCAAGTGACAAATGAAAAAATGCTGGACCGCAGTGGTAGCTGGGAGAAGTCAATAAACTAGACACGAACAATCTCAGCAACAAGCACCAACAAGACTTTGGGACTACTGGGTGTGTCAGGCTGGGGAGATGCAAGAGATAAGGATGCCACATATTTTCCTGGAACAACTATGAAGACACAGAGGGAGCTGAGGAAGAAGAGCAAATTTGTAGAAGGATATAAGAAACGCCCTCACAGACTGCTGGCCACGAGCCTCCCTTGAGGCATCTAGGGGAGATGTCCATTTTAAAGTGCCTTGCAGATGCCTGGAATTCAGGCTAAAAAAGACAGATTTAGAAGTTGTCAACAGATGGACGTCAACTGGAGGCACTGGTAGGGAGAGTCACATCACCCAGAAAGACTATGCACGAATGAAAAGACAGAGAAGGAGGTGAGTGGGGGCTGGAGATGGGCGACAAGAGGTGTCATTGTGGAGGCAGACACAGCACAGACTCGGAAAGGCTCTGGGAATGGGAAATCAATACAAGTGGAAGGCTGAAAGCTAGGGCCAGTCCTGGCTGAAGACACTCGGGGACACGAGAGAACTTCAGAAGGAAATGATGAGCTGCCTATCCTGCCAAAGGTCAAATCAAAGTCAGGCCCAAGCAAAGCCAAATCGACTGAGACACAAGGCGGTCCTCAGGACAGCATG
>CABHPR010123142.1:21026-34990 GCA_902168415.1 Peromyscus melanophrys
TGTGTGTGTGTGTGTGTGTGTGTGTGTGTGTGTGTGTAAAATTACAGGGAGACACTAACATATTCCTGTGTACATAACAACTCATTTCTGTGCAGGCGACTGAAAGAAACCACAAAGGCATTCAGAGAGAAGTAACCAACGTTTAAGATTGTTAAAACAAGCTGGTGAAGGTTCCCAGAAGCTCTCAGAGGAAAAGAAACCATCATGTCAGCTTCCTCTGAGCATTTTCTGCTGTGCAGAGACTGTCTAGGCGCGATTTTCCACTGTAAGATGGGAAAACCAAGCCGTAGTGAGCAGGTTGGCCTGCACATCACCGACTGACACTTCAGTCTACCCAGGTTCTTAGATGCCTCTGTTCCTTCAATGTGGGGTTTTCCAGCAAGAATGTGAGGGGATTTTCCCAGGGTCCCCTGCCTGCAGTTCATTGAGAGGACACTATCAGGCCTTGAAAATTACAAAGGGGGGACCTTAGAGAGGGTGTCCTGTACCAGGCTTTTTCTTTTGGGGTACCAACCAACTCCCAAATCATGACACGGAGACTTAGTATTAGTTTTGAATAATCTGCCTAGCTTAGGCACATTTCTGGCCAGCTCCTTTTAATTTAAATTAACTCCTTTCTCTTTATCTACCTTTTGCCTCAGGGCTTATTCCCTTTCTTACTTTTGTATGTCTTACTTTCTCTGCATCTCTGGCTGGCTGGCATCTGCCTGGCTTCTAGGTGTGCCCCTCATTCCCTCCTCCATCTTCTCTCGTTCTTCTTTTCTTGTTCCTTCCTTTTCTCGAGCTTAGATATTTTTTTTTCCTTCTATTTATTCTCTGTACCTGGCAGCCACCCCTATCCCTCTTCTGCCTGGGCATTGGCTGTTCATCTCTTTATTAAACCAATCAGGTGCCTTAGGCAGGCAAGGAGAAACAAATGCAACACAAACACATCTCTACACAATTAAACACACATCCTTACATCATTAAACAAATGCAGCATAAACAAAAGGAACACACCTTTACACAGTTAAAGTAACAGTCTGCAACATCAACAAATATAACACGTCTTTGCCTGGTTAAACAAATATTCCACAACAGTGTCCCACAATAGGGTGGTTAAGGTAGGCCTTGAACTACTCTCAGAAGAGAGTCAAAACTAAAAGACAAGACCTCTGGAGAAAGGAGGCCACCTGAGCACGAGGTGAGTTTTCCTGCAAACCTATCAGAGATGAAGGCAATGAATTACCATGGTGAGCCCCTGGAGACAACAGCCATTCCGTACATCATCCACCCATGGCTGTCTTATAGGGTATTTCTGACCATCTTAAACATCGATGCCAAAGCCAAGCTGTGAGTGTCTTCACAAAATCAAACTGTCTGCAAGGAGGAAGAGGAGAGGGCACAGCAGTCAACAGTGACCCCCCCCCCCCCATGAGCTTGTCTCCTGCCAGACAGCTGGTTCCATGCCAAGTTCTCAAGACCAGCTGTAGCCAACTGCACTAACCAGAATTTAAATCAAAACAGAAGCCACCGAAATGTCAGTGAAGAGGGAGAAACTATACAAGGCCTGGTCTGGAGCCGAAACCCTACAATACTCATTATTTTGGAAACTGTTGTGATCCTAAAGTATGACCAAGAGTGGGAAATTCCCCAGCCCTGCTCTGAACCTTCGGACAATGAAGTCAGTCATTCGAGAAAGGCTTCAAAGAAATCGTGAAATTTCACAAAGTTCTTTCTGAGGAATTCTTAAGTCAATTCTTTCTCGCTGCAGAGGATGTTTTTGCCCTGGGTGCTTAAAACTCACTTTTCACTTGTGACCAAAGATGTAGATGTCATGCACCAGACCTTGTAGAAAAAAAAATCACCAGTGAGTAGATGGGCTCTAGGCATAGCCTTCAACCCCCTAATGATTCACTCTTAAATGCAAGTGAGAATTGAACTAATACAGAGCCCCTCTCTCTCCATACACATTTTCTCTAACCAGTACGTAACTGACATCGGAAGTGAACTCCACCACCCTATACCCCCAAACACAAGCTTCATTCCATGCTTGAAAACACAAGCCTCCACACCCAGATCTCTGCAGACACTTCACATACTGCTTTATATATTTCCAAAGGCAAAGTGTTTGGGACTAAAGTAGTTCTTTTCAGGCCGGGTCCTTTATTTATGATGACTAGTTAAACTAGCAGGATTCAGCCTTCAAGAGCTCTTGCCTCACACCAGCAAGGCCCTGGGCCCCATCTCCACACAAAAAGGAAGCAAAAATGATAGGAAATTCAGCAAAACTGAGAGTTGTTCTCATCTATATTATATATACATACATACATACATACATACATACATACATACATACATACATACAATTATATATGCATACATACACAGAGGGGCAATTTTTTATTCTGGTGAATCACAAATGAACAGGGGTTTTTGTTGTTTGTTTTTGGTTTTGCTGAATGCAATGGAGGGTTTTAGAATGCAAGAGATGAGCTTTCCCCATAGACAATTGCTTCCTCCTGCGAGATCAGCCTAAGAAGGGGCATTTGTCAGTCGCCTCTCTTCATAGCTTTGTTTTCTTATTTTGGATGTCTCCCTGTCTCCTTGATATTTGATTTGGGTGGAGGTGTTTTTGCTTTCTGGAGTTATATAGGTCTTTTTATCTGAATACGATCTTTATGTCTGAAGTTTGGAGTTATATAGGTCCTTTATCTGAATATGATCTTTATGTCTGAAGTTAGAATTATTTAATAAGCAGTTCTGGACACTCTTCAACCTCCCAGTGAAACAGATGCTATATTAATGTTTATGCTCGGATGAAAATTTCCTTGCCCTGTAAAGACCAGATATCATCATAATTACAGGACACCTGGTGATCTCCCTTGGGGATGTTATAATTACAGCCTAAGGCCACAAACTTAAACACAGTGTTCTTAGCTAGAGTAATAAGGCCAGTAATAAGATGTTTAAATCCTTGGGCTGGCAAGATGGCTCAGTGGGTAGAGACACTTGCTGCCAAGGCAAGTTGTCCTCTGACCTCCACATAAGACACACACACACACACACACACACACACACACACACACACACACACACACTAGAAGACACATATATCTTAATTCTCTCAGGGGTATGATAAGACAGACAATTAAACAGTGGTTTAAAGTCTGGTTTTTCACCTTAAACAAGGAAGAAATCAAATATGCGCCTTGGGAATCTATCCATTGTGCACAATATTTCTGACTGTCAGACTAAAGTTAATAGAACAGTGTTGTTCCCAGTCTGTCAGCTGTAGTCTTCCTTTTGATCTTTGTGTCGTCTGTTTTGAGCTGCTTCTCACTCTAGGCCTTTGATTCTCCAATTTAGTCAGAACTCCAAAATGAATGCAGCTATTATTACCTGCATAAATATCAGCAGTTATTAATCACAAGTCTAAAGTTTTGTCTCCACAAAAATTCTCCCCTGGCTACCCATAGAAGATAAAAATGGTGGGGTGGGGTGAGGTAGGGTGGGGTGGGGTGGGAGGAGTCACCAACTTTAACAAAGTTTAACTATTCTTCCTATTCTGGTGACTCTAACTCATAGACTATCTTGACTCTTTCTATAAAACAAGGTTCAAGTTTGTTTCTAGAAGAAGTTATCCTCTAGGAACTAGTCTGGTCAAGGGCTCTTGTCTGCTCCCCTTTTTGTGCTGGAAGAGTCGTCCTTTCTCCCATGTCTCTGTCTTCTCCGCTGAAGTGTCCTCAACAAGGTCACCAGCCAACTCCTGTCACAAGAGTCCTTGGTAGCATTTCACCACTTATATCATTTGACCTGAAGATCATTTGATGATCTTGATCTCCAAGCCCCCTCCTCTGAGGTCTCCATCCCAACATCCTCCTGGTTCTTGAGGGCTGGCAGTGAGTTTTGTGAGCTCTTTTTCCTTTAAAGGTAGGCCATTTCCAGCTCTACTCATAACCCATTTCTTGCTCATTATTTATGTCAACTTACCCAACAAATAGATCCTTCAGAGATAATGCGTTTATCTGGAGTAGCAGTGAATGGAAATGCATGGGGGCGGGCAGGCTCAAAGAGATTGAAATAAGGGGGAATTCCAAAGGCACGATGAGAAATATTGCACAAGCTGTTTTGTAGAAATAATCCTTGGGCACGGGAACCAACAGCCAGGGTGATGACAATCCCAGCCAGGGAGGGAGATGTGGGACAGATACTGTTGCAGAGATGAGTTTTGGTGAAGGTTGCCATGATTCTTGTGCAAGGCTGTCATTTTGCCTGAACTGCAGATTCCTGCAGTTTTTACTGTCACCTCCCTGCCACAGACATCCCACAGGAAGACTGAGTTGGTCTCAGGTCCCAGCTTCAGATGGACAGCTCAGGCATTTGTGCTGAGGCACTGGGCCATTGTGATCACAGGAAACAAGTACATACTTTTGTGGATTCATTAGAGGAAAAAAAAAACTGTATAGTGGATATTTGGGACCACATATGCTCTGCCATGTAAAAAGTGTTCCAACCCAGTGTTTTTCAAATAAGCAATATACTTTGTCATGACCCAAATATGTACACACATATACAATTCCTCATATTGCGTGGGATCCACTTGGACACTCCAGAGTCTATAATCTCTACTGCTCCACTAAGTTTAAAGAATGATGGTCACAACGTACTAAACTGATTCGCAAGTCCACTACTACAGACTTCAGCATGCCCAGCACTGCTGTTGGCAGAGTGTTCCTGTAAGGTCCAGGCCCGTTCACCTTCCTCTTGATGGTGGTCCAGGCTGGTTATTGGTTCACTTGGCATTTTCTTCCACCAATATTAAACATCCCAGCAAGCAACTTTGACCCCAAGTGACTGACACAGATCACATGCAAGATCCTTCCAGATAGAGGTGCCACAAAAGAACCAGAGAGGGACCGTGGTGTGTATCTCAGTGGTCTAGTACTTACCCAGCATGCAGAAGGCCCTGGGCTCAAACCCAGGTTGATGTATGTGAACCCTAATGATTCCATGATGTGCCTCTGTCTCAGATCTGTCCCCTCTCTCCCAGACTTCTCCCCCTCCTGTTCTGTCTCTGGGTCCTTCTGTCCTGAATGCCTTCCTTCCATTCCTGCTGTTGCCAAAAGCAAATATGACCGTGTCATGATGACTGAAATGTGCTTACAATGCCTCCCATAGTTTTCATTCCCTTTAGGCTACAGTCCAAAACAGCCTGGCCTTGTGCACAGGCTTGTCTTGAGCTGGCCCTTGCTCTATGTTTTAGTGTCTTCTCAAACACTCCCTACCCTGTTCTCAACAGGAAGCACTTTCAGCCTTCTTCTTCCTGTGTCCCCAGCCTGCCTCTCCCCCAGGTTCCCTGGTGTCAGGCCGGCCTTCATTCCTCCTCAGCACTAGGTCTGCACTCATACCTTTGACAAAGTCCTTCCTGACTACCCTAATCTGGGGGAGATTCTGCTTTCATACTTGCTCATGGCCACCATGCCTGTCTATCTCATGTCACCTGGGAAGCCTTCACTCTCTGCTCAGAAGTCATTTCCCCAGACAGGCCTTGCCTCTGTACCCTCTGGCCCTGGCCCTCCATCTCTTTCTTCCTCTTTCTTTTATCTACTTGGAAGTTGTATATGTATGTGTTCATTCGCACATTGTCCCAGCAGAACATATATTCATAGTGACAGAGACTTTGGAGCTCACATTGATAATTCTACTTCCTGTAACTGTGAGATGAACAATGGCCCCTATATCTCATTCATGGCAGGATTTAGTGGTTGTCTGCCTCCACCCCACTAAACTGAAAGCTCTTAAGTGTTGTGTGTACCTTCAAGAACAAGAACAATGCTTGACACACGATAGAAGACACAAACCAGCAAGAGAGTGGGCCTGTCTACACACACCATTTCTTCTGATTCTCCAACACAGACGTAGAAAAGCTCAGGTCTAAGGCTAGGGATTTAGCTCAGAGGGAGAGCACTTGCCAAGCATGCACAAGGTTCGAGGTTCAATCTCTGGTCCCAAGATGTGAAGAAAGAGAGAAGAAGAGAGGGGAGGGGAGAGTAAGAGAGGAGGAGATATGGGGAGGGCAGAAGAAAGAAGGGAAAAAAAGGAACTGAAGGGAGGGGAGGGAGGAGGGAAGAGGTTGGGAGGAGAGGAGGGAAGAGGATGTGAGGAGAGGAAAGTCTGGGTTTGTTTCACCCGCCCCCAGTACAGGCCCCAATAGAGCAGTAATGGTTTCAGGTCCTAGGAAGCAATGCTTCTCGCGCCAGAGAGACACGCCCCTGAGTTTTATTATATTTCCATAATGAACAAAGACACAACTGTCTCCCAGTCCTCCCAAGGTCCTACCCATGAGTGGAATCTGCCCTCTCCCTTTCTTCAGGCATTAGTTCACCTTAGCTTCCTAATACACCGCTATGAGCAAGGGGCAGAGGAAGCAGGGGGGAGCCAGCTTGTAACTGCCTCTGTGACCTCACCCAGGAGCTCCCTGGGCTGTTTCTCTTGCCACAGTTGCTTAAGTGGGAAGAATCTCAAAGCTGCCCCTAAGGCCGTGGAGGCCCTGTTTTGTTTTTCCCAGGTTCACGGTAGAGCAATGTGTGGTCTTGTAGTTATAGCTAACATGTAGCTTATGTTGCTGTGAGTCACTGTGTATGACAGTATTCTGACTAGCTTGGATCCTGTTCTATGCCTGTCCTCTATGTGTAGTGACCCAGTCAAATGCCTCAAAACCCATAAGCATCTATTCCCATTTCGATACTTATGTCACCATGGACCAATAGCAAACTACTCAGAACCAGTTCGGGAGCCACGCCCTGAAACACATTGTACTGGTCTCATTTTGCAATTATAAATGGCTTATAAATTTTAATAACTATATTATTATTATTATTAAATTATTATTAAAATAACTATTATAATAATAGCAATAGGAATTGAGCATTGCCCTCCAGCCTAAGAGAATAGAACACTAGTTTTAATTTCTTGTTTGAAGATCTTTCATTAAAATGCCCGTGATCCTAGTGACCCAGAAAGATGTGAACCTTCCCACTGAGATCACATGGTTGTCATTTGCCAACTACATACCGTGGAGGACAGTGTGGACTCCTTGTTTTAGAAATCAACACCCCATGTGGATCTTTTTTTTTTTTTTGATTTCTTTTTTTTTTGAAATCTTTATTTATTTATTTTTTAAATTACACTCATGATATTCATTAATTACACTCATGATGTTAATCACATTTGTGGTATTCATAGATTACATTCCCTATGTGGATCTTTAACTGTCAGAATCATTGCATGCTACTGATTGCTATGACAGGGTACACAACCGTAGAGGGGTTCTGGGTACTTGCAAAGACCTGGTACACCCAATATCAGTGACCTGGAGAACTGGGGTGCTCCTCTAGAAGTCAGAAGTCCACAGCTCTTGCCAATGAAGGTGGAAATGCTCTTGCTATGGCCTTGTGTTTAGATTCCAGGGATTTCTAGACCTCACTATGATGTGCATACTCACCTCAAGGAGATGGGCCACTCTTCAGGGTAGGCAGGGCCTGCGCTAGTCTACTATGTGCTCAGGTGACCTAAGTTTGTAATAGTTTGCGTCTAATGATATCATAAGCTATGCATCACTGGCACCTATTATGTTTTAGGCACCCTATTATAATGTTATCACATAAAGAGTTTTCAACAACCCTGCAAGACAGTTACCTTAGCTCATTCCACCCCCCATGGCTGCGACAAAAGTTTACTTCACTCGCATTCTGGAGCCTGGGAAGTCCAGAAGCATTTGGTGAAGGCCCCTTCGCTGTATGATGACACACAGAGATCATCACATACTGAGACTCAGCAAGCAGCCAGCACGAGCTCACTTTTACAACAAAGCCACGCCTCTGATAAACCAGGAACCCTTTAATCTCTGAGTACATTAGTCCAGTCAAGATCATAGAACCTTCTTGACCCAGTCACCTCCCAAAGGTCCCACTTCTCAACACTCCTGCCCTGGGATCCAGTTTCCCAGGTGTTATACCCTGGATGCACACATCTACCCTCAAGGCTGCTTTGCTGGAAGATAAGTAGGGCTGGGAGCGTGGCTCTATGGTAGAGCTCCTGCTTAGTATATGCAAGGCCCTGGGTTTGAGCCTCAGAGAAGGAGGAGTACTAAGGAGAAAGGGAGGGAGAAGAAAGGGAGGGAGGGATGAAGAGGGGAAGGAGGAGGGAGAAAGGGAGGAAGAGAACATAAGAAATAGAGAATTAATTTATTTGGTGCTGGGAATGTAGCTTAATAATAGAGAACTTACTTGTCTGTCATGTGCTGGGTCCCAGGTTCAATCCTTAATACACTCCTTTCCCCTGCCAAGGAAAAAAAAAAAACTTGCCTATAATCTATAATGCCAGGGGTACATAGTAAGGCTGTATATTGAGAGAGGGGACAAGGAGACAGGGGTGAAAGCAGCTACCAGTTACCAGAAGTTAAGCAATCCCTGCACTGAGGTTTAGTTGGGATCATACTTTTCATCTGCTGACGCTATCATCTGTAAGATCCTACTGGAATGATTCCATCCCCTCTCAGTTCCAGGCCTTTAGGGCAATGTTGTATGTTAGGCTGGAATCTCAGAGTTATGGTCACACAGCCACTTTTCTCCGATTCTAGCGAAAAGTGTCAAACCTACCTACAGTCTTCCTGAGAAAAATCTTTGAGGGACAACCAGCCTCAGAGAAACACACACCCAACCCTCTCAGGGATTGCTATCAGAGCTCCAAATGTGGAGTCACCAATTGTCCTTAATGAAAGCAGGGTTTCTCTCCCTTCTTCTCTGTGTTCTGAATGGCTACATTCTTGACTTACGTCAGCTAACCAGCAGCCGCACGCTCCTTGATGAATGGAATACAAATCTGATGTTGGATCCAGCCCAGACAGACAAGACAAAGTCCCCGGTGTTTAGTCTCAACACCAGTTTTATTTGAAAATCCTCAGATTATTCTACTATGCACTGAGGATTGAGAACCAGTGTCCTAGACCCCCAGGAACCATTTTTTTTTTTGGGTGACAACTATGTTATCCAAAAATTACTCTCATTTCTCAGCCTCCCTCCCTTCCTTCCTTCTCCTCAACACTCTCCTCTGTGTCTTTGCTCCCCAGAAAACTGAATCAGCATCACCGGTACCACCACCATCTCCCCATAAGCCTTTATCCAGCTGTGCCCATGGGTAAGCATGCCACAGCATGCATGTGGAGGGCAGAGGACAACTTGCAGGAGTTGGGTCTCACCTTCCCCCTTGCGAACAGGGTCTTTCTGGTTCCAGCTGCTATACTGTGTCCTCCAGGCTAACTGGCTCTAGAGCTTCCCTGTGGTTCTCCTGTCTCTGTCTCCCAAGCCACCAGTGGAGCGCTGGGATTACAGGTGTACACCATAAATCTGCTTTTTACATGGATTTCAGGGGGCAAACCCTGGTGGTCAAGATTGAAAAACTAATACCTTTCCCCACTGAGACACCGCTCCAGCCCCATGAGTGAATTTTATGGAAAGGTAAAAACACCTGGATTATCAGTCAGCTAAGTATTCAGTTATACCCGTAGCTTAAAAAACAGTGACTGGCCCTGGTGGCGCACGCCTTTAATCCCAGCACTCAGGAGGCAGAGGCAGGCAGATCTCTGATTTCGAAGCCAGCCTGGTCTACAGAGTGAGTTCCAGGACAGCCAGGGGCACCCGGAGACACTCTGCCTCAAAACGAACAAACAAACAAACAGTGCACAGCTAAGGAGCTATTGGCAAATGAAGGCTACCGAAGAAAAGGTCAGTATTTGTTTTCGTTTTTGTTTTTCAGAAATATGATCCCTGAGAGGCTATCTATAGTTTAGTAGGTGGTCCTATACCCATGTACATCCAGGCAGCATTAAGTGGAGTTAGTGGATTGATGGGGTGGGGGTGTAGAATTTTGGAGGGAAAAGTGAACTTTGAACTATGAACTCTGGAGGGAAAAGTGAACTTTGAACTATGAACTCTGGAGGGAAAAGCGGTGGAATGATAAGGGAGGAGCTGGGTGGGAGGGCATAGGAGGTGGATTTGATCAAAACGCATTGTATGCATGACTGGAATTCTCAAACAATTTTTAAGCTTAAGAATATGGTCTGTCATAACCTTGTGTAGAGAATTACATTGGTATTAGAAATCACAATATGTTAAAAAAAAATAAATAACGGTGCTTCTGTTTTTCACGCTTGAGGTAACAGAAAAAAACTATTGCAATATGTCAAATATATGCTTGAAAAACAGAACAAATAAGATTGGTGTCATAATACAGCAAAATGGAACAGTCTAGACAATGAAGCAAGTAATAAGTGTGCAGAGTGTAAATGGAGTAGAGAGCGAGGCAATAAGCTGGGGAATGTGGCAGTGGCCTCCTCGGCCCTGACAGCCCAACCCACAGAAAGAGAAAATTATAAAATATTCCACAGATGCCCTTTGGCTGTCTGAGCACTTACAATCAGAGATGGGGCAGAGGGGGGTGGGGATTAGATGGAAAAACCCAGAAATGCACTAGAGCATGATGAATGAGGATGAGCCTCAAGGTTCTTCCAAACAGTCCCTCGTACATGTCAGAGCTACAATGGGAATAACTGCCATCAAGTCCAGAAAGAAAAACTCTAGTAAATGCACAATTCTCCTGAGCCAAGAAATTTCAGATTTTCTGAGAGACTCTAAGGAGTTTATTTACATATTGCGCAGTATCCTCTGGTTTGTCCTTTCAAGTCGGGCAGGCAGGCATGGGACAAGCCAGATGCCACACAGGAATGATAAGCCAGGCCAACTGCAATTGCTGAACCTGGAGGGCAGTTCTAGGCAGACTGGTGTCCCAGGACTGATCTGTGTGTGAGGGAAGTGGGTCCCTCTTTGGACCTTCAGGCAACCTCCATTCACAGGTTCATGCTCCAAGTGTCCCATCCTCCTATGCTGCTCTTTCTGGCAGCTTTTTTTCCACAAGCCTGGCCTTGCCACATCTGCTTTTTGCTTGATCCTTCCAAGGCTGGCAATCTTTCTGATCTAGGACAGTAGCAGCTTCCAACTGGTATAAACCACTATGAGATAATAACAAGGGCAAAAGGCCTAGTCTAGGCTGCAATGCACATATGTGTACACACAAACACATACACACACACGGACACACGCAAACATATAACTGTCTAAAGACACTTTGATTACTTCTAGGGCTACTTAGTTCTCCATGTGGTAAGGGCTCTGGGGCCCTGTCCAGGCCCATTGAGGAATCACAAACTGTGGGCATCAACGTTTGTCAGCCATGGTTCCTGGTGAGAGAGCAGCAGGCCAGTCTCATCCTGCTAGCCCCACTGAAATGCTTCCCAAGGTCAAGGGCATCACATTCAAGTGGATGACTTCCACTCTACACTTCATGAGGAATGAAAGAAATGGATACACAATAGCGCACTTAGGATTAAGAATAATCTTTTACAAATGCCAGTCATCTAAAAGTCTAATCTTTAAAAATGATTAATTTTTACACAAATGCAGAGAATGGCAGCCATAATTAATAGAAACTGAACCCAAGACCTAGTAAGTACATCAGCAGATGTCAAGAAGAGTCCAGAAAGAAAGGACAAGCTTGGAGAGGGTACTAGAAACTGGGTGAGTGCATTATTTACATGTATGGAAATGGCGTAATGGAACCCAATATTTTGGACAACTAACATATGTTACTAAAAACAACTTTCTGAGCCAGTGATTAGTCACTTACTGCTCAAGCCTAACGGCCTGAGTTCAATCCCCGGGACCTCATGGTAGAAGGAAGGACTGAGCCTTTCCAGTTGTTCTCTGACCTTGATACAGGTACTATGGTATAAGTGCCCCCTCACCACACCACACACACACACACACACACACACACACACACACACACACACACACAGACACACACACCACATACACCACACACAGACACTTAAATAAACACTGTAATGATTTTTTAAATGTCCTTAAGGACCTTAAGGGATGTCCAAACTTTTTTTTTTTTTTTTTTGGTTTTTCGAGACAGGGTTTCTCTGTGTAGCTTTGCACCTTTCCTGGAGCTCACTCTGTAGCCCAGGCTGGCCTCGAACTCACAGAGATCTGCCTGCCTCTACCTCCCGAGTGCTGGGATTAAAGGTGTGCACCGCCATTGCCCGGCAATGTCCAAACTTTTGACATCACCACACGAAGGTACTGTCTATAATTGTGTTGGAATATATTCCTAGCTATGCTGAAACATATGTGGGCCTCAGGCTGCGGGTTAGACATGTCTAAACCAGCTTGTTAAAGCTTGGAGATTTAAAACATAAAACCAAAGTGATCTCTGAAAAAATGTGTGGAGCTAGAGAAAGAGATTAATTTTAACACAGAGTTTAGATCATAAGATCCCAGAAGGAAAAAAAAAATGAGGAATGGATTTGGCTTATTGTATTAGAGTGGAATTCCCAGTACTTAGCATGGCATTTGGCAAGCAGCAGGTGTAATGAATAAATTCATGACCGTATATGCTAATCTAAAAAAATGAAGACATTTAAACACCAAATGCTGTTTGGACCAAAAAAATATTATCTTTTTAAGCTATAGTGGTTTCATATTCTTTTTCCTGTTCAGTTTATTAAGAGAAAGACATTAAGAATCACTTCACTACCCTAGAAGTCAGTATTTAAGGGAAATATTAATGCTACTACTGTAGTAACAATGGAAACCCTCACATAACCCTTGCTAAACGCTAGCCACTGTCCCAAGGCCTTTATTTATAGCTGCTGCTTAATCCTTGAGTTACCTTGCAGAGAGGCAGTGGGAGTGTGTAAGGCCATCTGTTACTTCTGTCAACTTGACACGTGCAGAGTCGTCCAAGAGGAAGAACCCATGAGGAAAGTATTGCCTCCTTCCATTGACCTGGAGCCACATCTGTGAAAGACTGTCTTGACCGATGATGGATGTGGAAGAGTCCAACCTACCGTGGATAGCACTATCTGTAAGCAGTTGAGTGAGTCTAAGCTGTGAAAGTTAGCTGAGCATAAGCCAGTGAGCAGCATTCTTCCATGGTTTCTGCCTCTGAGTTCCTGCTCTGGCTTCCTTTAATGATGGACCGTGACCTGGAAGTTTAAGCCAGGTGAACTCTTTCCCAAGTTTTAATGGAAAGGAAACCAGAACACAGTGGTTTTTTTGGTTTGGTTTGGTTTTGGTTTTGTTGTTGTTGCTGTTGTTTGTTTGTTTTGTTTTGTTTTGTTTTTAATCACAGCAACAGAAAGGAAACCAGAACACCTGCCAAATGGCACTTGTAAAGGCAGTCGGCCACCGTAGCCATGTGTCATGTAACATCTCATCCATATGATTCTCAACAAATGTGTACCAAGTGCCCCTGTGCGCAAGTATGATGCATGCCCATTACACACAGATGACAAGGAAGTTCCAATGCACCTCTCCAGACCAGATTCCTTTGTCATGGTCACTCACATTCCTCCAAACCCAGGTTCTGTTCCCGAAACAGCCTCCTTCACAAATTGGATTTTTCGGAACCAGACATCATGCCACACACCTGTAATCCAAGCACTTGAGAGACTGAGGCAGGAGGATCTGGACTTCAAGGCTAGCCTGGGCTACACAGGGAAGCACAGGCCAATGTGAGCTGTCGTAGGAGACCCTGTTTCAGAAACAAAGCAATTCTGATTCCAGTCTCAACAAGCTCTTGCTTACCGAGCCAGGCAGGAACCAGCAGCCCTTTACCATCACACTGCATACAAGGTGTGAATCATGATGTAACAGGAAAGAACAGAGAATTCAAGCTTGTCTTCCTGGCGCTGGCAGCAAATTCATGGAGCTGCCTTGAAAAGCTGAAGTGTTGGTCTTTTGTAGCAGCTATCTATTGAGACGTTGCCTTTCCCCTCCGCACTGAACATCCAGA
Organism: Peromyscus melanophrys; assembly: GCA_902168415.1. NCBI lineage: Eukaryota > Metazoa > Chordata > Mammalia > Rodentia > Cricetidae > Peromyscus > Peromyscus melanophrys. Next base: position 34,929 of record CABHPR010123142.1, read on the forward strand.
AAAGTTTGAAACAGACATGTAAGAGGACAGGCAGGAAGGGTTCGTTTGCAGAATCAGGACCA
>CABHPR010123143.1:0-10877 GCA_902168415.1 Peromyscus melanophrys
CCCCCACACCAGGAACACACAGGAGATCCCTGGCTAGTGGCAGAAGAGGGGTCCAGTCAGGCCCCCAAGCTAATCTGAGGAGAAGCTGACCCTAGCTGGTGTTTGGCCAGTTTGGGGTCAGTCACAACGTGGTAATCCTGAGTGGCATAAAGAGCCTCGAGTCTTTCCGTGGCGATTGACAGGGCCTTGGAGGCAGGTTCCCAGCCCTAGCCCTGTATGTTGAGCACACAAGCAAGTTGCTTAACTTTTCTGAGCCTGGTTTCTTCTCTGCAAAATGGGATTAATAATAGAGCTCCATGACAGGATTGTTGAGGCGAAATTGAAAGACAGCTGGAGAATGGTTTAGCCCAGCTTGGCCTGGCCTGGCTCAGGAAGGATGCAGGTTTCTGTAGTCTAGAAGCTGACTCGATGGGGGGCAGGGCACTTTAAGAAAAAGGATTTAAAGTTGTAGATACAGTATTGGGTAGGGAAGAGAATGTGTAAACTGTGAGAAGGGATATCACAGTAGGTAAAAAAAGCCAATCCTTCAAACATGACATTTAGAAAACAATAATAAAACAGTAGAAAAACTGGAAAATGGATGAGATGTGTGGAGCTGCATGACACACTTGCTCTATTTGGCTGCAAATTTAAAGATATTTTTATTACTTTTAATAAAGTCCATGCATGTGTGTCTGTGTGAGTTTCGTGTACATGAGTCCAGGCGCCCTCTGAAGCCAGAGGTGTCACAGCGATTGTGAATGGTCCAATGTGGGTGCTGGGAACCAAACTCTGTCCTCTGAAAGAGCAGTGTGCACTCTTTACTGCCCCGGGGATGGAACTCAGTAGAGAGGCCAAAGAGAAAAAGAAAAAAAGAAAGAAAACGTAAAGACAGATTAGTTCATTTGGTTTCCATCATAGTTCACGAGTGATCATTGCTCACTACTAAGCATGGGGCAGAACTGCTTTTGGCTCCATAGTTTGTTAGCTCCTTGCCACCTCTTGCAGCCTCCAACAGCTGCCAAGCTAGCCAGGGATTCCTCCAGACTCTAGGGGATTCTTTCTACTCTAGGAAGTGCTTGGGTTTTCGCCTACCTGTACTGATAGGAATAAAGCTCCATCTTGTGAGGGAACCGGAGACCTAAGCTTCATGAGGCCTGGTAAGCCCGCCTCTGTACTTCAGATACATTGGTTGGCCAAGGAGTCTATCATCCGATCATCTGATTGGTCTAGGCAAAGCACATGGACCAAGGCAGCAGGGTGAGCTCTTGTGCCTAAGGGGTATGCCCTGGGACTGGTTTCTCATCCAGGCCTGAGTGAGAGGGGAAAGCCTGGAGGAGAAGGCCAGTCCAAAAAAGACTTCTTTCTCGACAGTGAAACTCTGCCTCCCTTGGTCTTTGGAAAGGATGGGCCTTGGCCACTTCTCCTGCCTGATCTTGGCAAATGCCAAAAGTGGGAACCCATGAGAATCAGCAGGGATGTTTGGCTGCAACTTTTCCCCAGACTGGCCATAGCAAGGTCTCCCTTAGCTTGCACTGGGGTCTTGGGTTCATCCCAGCTGCTCTGTGAGGGGTTGTTATATGGGCCTAATTCTTGTCTCTGGTGAAAACACAGCTCTGCATCCATGGCTGGAACCTCTCCCTAAAGAACATTGTCATGGTTACGGCGCAATTTGTGGAGTATTGTGATTGCCTGGCCCAGGGAGCTTTGTAGGCATGGTCTACTTCTGGCCTTTGCAAAGCCTCAACGAAGATGTTGTGTCTCCATATTATATATGAGATAGAACCCTGGTTAAAGCAACTTCCCCAGGGGATATGTATGGGACCTTGCCAGGGTCAGTCTTCACTTCATCTAATTTTTTTACCTGTAGTGCTGGATTAATACTTTTGGTTATAACTGAGGGCTTGGGGGAACCAGAGGATGGTGTCTTAAGCAGAGGATTATACAGTGGTGAAGTGTGGAGTCCCGTCACCAGCAACGTGTGTGTGTGTGTGTGTGTGTGTGTGTGTGTGTGTGTGTGTGTGCTTGTGTGCATGGCGCTTGTACAGTCAATAGGCAATATCCAGTTTGTTACTTTATTGCTTTGTTTGCCTTTGTAGCATTGGCTACTACTAGACACTCTATAGCCTCCCCTCTGGAATGGAAGCTCCATGGTGGCCTTGTTTATTGATGTGTCTCTGTTTTCAAGAACCCACTAGTTCCCAGTAGCCTAGTCCATGGTGGTTAATGGGTCTGGGTGGCTCTCATTGGTTTATTCACTTCACAAACATATCCATGCATCCGCCAAGTACTCTGCCAGGCCTGTGCTAACCTGGACTCTCCATGCCTGGCTGTTCTTTGGGGAAGAAGAGCAGGTTCCAGGCCATGGTGGCAGGGTTGCAGGCAGGGAGGCGAGTGCTTCCTAGGAGGTTTGATTTCTTTGGCAAGTGCTTTCTCTCTGCCTGTCCCCTGCTCTCCACAATAATGATAATGGCTTTTCCAGGGCCCTTCTGCATCCAGCTTCCAGCTGAGGTTCACCTTTCACCCTGATATGAGATGGAGAAAACAGAATTACCCAGCGTCCCCTCCAGAGAGGAATTGTTTGGAAGGAATGTTTTTATTTGGTTGGTGTGGCTCTGTGAGGTTCTCTGAGGGGTGTTCACTGAACCGTGAGGTGAAGCCAGGAAGGTGGAGGCTTCACAGCATGGCTCTGTGAAATGCCACCAGCATCAACATATGTTCCAGGAGTTGGGGTGCAGGTGCTTGTCTGAGAACCCATGCGGGAGCAATGCTCTGCAGGGTTGAGTCTGGGAGTGGCCAGAGGATGGAGTTAGTGACAGATGACAAGAGCATTGAGTCAGAGGGTCTCAGAGGTGGCAGGAGGGACCCACGCCGTCACAGACTGGACCACTGGGCCAGCTAAGATCACCCAGGGGTCTCCTCCATGATTCAAACTCATTTATTTTCTTTCTTTTTTTTAAAGTATAACTTCCATTTTTATTCTTCTCAGATGCTTTTTCTTCTGCTTATCTGAAGCCACCACACAGGCTTTGGTGGAGGTTGAGGGGCAGCACCAGCAGGTCTGAATCATGGTGGCAGTGTTTGGTTCTCCAGGCTGGCTTCACGAAGTCAGTTCCTGACCACCTTGCTGTGGCTGGCACAGCTCACACAGTAATACAGCTTGACATGGAGTTTGGGAAGCACATAAGCGTCGAAGACTCTTGCTTAGGAAATGTCCCTGATGGCAGCAGCCTCTACAGTGTTCCGAGTGACGAACTTCTTAATGGCCTGCCCTTGGGCACACACTGGGTGCAGTTGTGTGGTAACTTGGCTGCACACGCCTGAGACCCTTTTTGGTTCGATCTTTCCTTTCTTCTCTCTCTCTTTCTCTCCCTCCCTCCCTCCATCCATCCATCCCTCCACCCCTCCCTCCCTCTCTTTCTTCTCTCCCTCCTCCTCTTCCTCTTCCTTCATTTTGGTCATCTTGGAGTCAAGACCTGAAAGAAGTCAAACTCATTTCTTACCTGGCAGGGGAACACTGCCACCCACCACTCTTCAGAAGTGTAGTTTTGAAAGTTCTGAGGGACAGAGAAGGATTTGTAGGCCACATTGTCTGCCAAATGTCTCATTTTGGTCCAGAGAGAAATACAGAATGGTTTTAAAAGACTAATTGGCCATCCAGCCAGCCCTTCCCTCCCTGGGGACTTGGGTTTCTGGGAAGATTCTAGGAGCCATGTTGTGCCCATTTCTAGCACTGCATAGCTTTTCAGTTTGCAAGGCTCTCGCCAGCGGGGGGATTAGCCACAGCCAACAGGCAGGTGGGTTCAAGCCATTGGTGAAACCCACAAAGAAGTGTGCTTCGAGAGTCACTTCTGATATGAATTCCTGGAGTCTAAAAAGTTACCCACACCCACCAGGATGTGGTGGTGGGCACTGGGAGGTGTGCCGGTCTGGACCGCCTCTGGTCGCACAGGCGACCCTGTCGCTGTGTCCTGCCCATTCCGGTTGGGAGAGGCTTCGCATTTGACCCTTGGTAAGTGGGGTTGGCGCAGCTGAGCCTCGAAGCCAACGCTCGCCCTTGCCTCTCAGCAAGCACAGGTGTTCTAGGACTTGATCGGAGAAAACTGAAGTTAGTCTCCCTTTGGAGCAGCTCTCACTCAGGCTGAGCTGGGACAGGTGGTGAAGCCTTGAGTTGCATCCATTTGTATAAGCCGTTCTTATTCCAGAGTTCTCCCTCCTCCAAACGTCTAAGTACTTTCTCAGTCTCAGCTGTCATTTTCAGCAGAGCCTCCCTGCCGCCTCCTTTATGAACATTAGTGATGAAGAAGACTGACATTTTGAAAAAGCATTTGTCCTATGTTATGGCACTGCTCTGAAGTCATTACTCGGTTTTTCTCTCTCTCCTGAGGGAGGATCTCACTATGTGGCCGGGGAACTCACAGTGATCTGCCTGCTTCTGCCTCCTGAGTTCTGGGATTAAAGATGTATGTGAGTATGTGTGTGCGTGTGTGTGTGTGTGTGTGTGTGTGTGTGTGTGTGTGTGTGTGCGGTGGCTCGTATGCCAGAATGCACATGGAGTGGTCAGAGGGAAACACTTAGCCAGTTCTCTCCTTCCATGGTACATTTTGGGTATCAGGCTGAGGTCACAGGCTTTCTCAGCTGGTGTACACATAGAGCCATCTCACTGGCCCTTATTTGTGATTTGAGGTAGTCTTGCTGTGTGTAGCCCAGGCTGGCCTTAAATTTGCATCCTCCCCCATCACTGTGATCCCCATTGTCAAACCAAGTAAACCAATTTAATTTGATCTAGTCCAGGTCCCCAGTCCCTAATCTGAATGAAACTCTGGACCTAGAGTTTGAATTGAGATTTTGGGGTGCATGGATTGCTTAGTCTCACTGATGCATTCCCATGCAGCTGAACCAAGTAACAGGACATAGTAATGTTTATCCATAGAAACGTTCAAATGGGATAGATACAGAGGTATACCGTCAGTTGGGACCGCCCTGCCTCTTCAATTGCAAAAGGATGTTTGGTTTTCCAAGGTGTTTAAAGAGATGTGGATGAGGACTGAGGAACTCGAATCCCGATCCACTGCCACAACCTCAGACCTTCGTGACCTTTGATCCGGGACTTCTCTGGCTCTCGCTCTGCTGTGGGGCGTCCTTGAGTGTGATGAAGTCTCTTTCTTGGTGTGGGTGGGCTTGGCTCAGAGAACTAAGGCTTGGGAAACTCCACGGTCACCCAAGTTGTTACCTCACACACAGAAGAACAAGCAGAGCTTCCTGGAAGTAGAAAAGCAGCTCCCTGAAAAGTAAGGGGGGACCAGAAGACGCGGGCCGACCTGGCCTTGGCCGGGGGCTTTTTATGCCCGGCACTCGGGCCTGCTAGGCTCCAGCCTGTGGTAAACTAGGAGTCCCTGGACAGGCTTCTGACTGGTGGGTGTGGGGTCTCTGGTTGGGTGGGAGGTAAGGTGGTGGGAATGAGGACTGTGAATCAGCCGTCATCATGGTAAGGGCTGCGGCCAGCTGTTGTCCTGGTCACTCGGCCTTTTAAAATCCACAGCCTCTGGGCTAAACTTACAGTGAATGGACTGTATTATAGGAAGCTGTGCTCAGGGCCCAGTCCAGTGCTCATGTGCAGGAGGAAGGCTTCTGAGCTAAACTCAGCTCATTTACAGCATTTGGATCTAGTCTCTGCATTCACTTCTAGAATTCAGCTGAAGCCTTCTGCGGGTTTGCAGATGTTTCTTCTGAGATAAGCAAGCTCACAGCTTATGCCTGTGTTGAGCTCTCTAAGAAACTAGTGCTGCGAAAGGCCTCATTCTTAGCTACGGAAAACGAGACGGCTCAGCAGGTGCTGCTGCTAAGCTTGATGACCTGGGTTCAATCCCTGGGACCCCGTCTTAGTGTGGGTTCCCATTGCTGTGATAAACACCGTGACCAAAGGCAACTTGGGAAGGAAAGGGTTGATTTTCGCTTACAACTCTCAGGTCACACTCCATCACTGAGGGAAGTCAGGGCAGGAACTCAAGGCAGGAACCTGGAGGCAGGAACTGATGCAGAGGCCGTGGAGGGGTACTGCTCCGGCTTGGTCTCCATGGCTTGCTCAGCCTGTCTTCTTACAGGTTTCCTACCTAGCCTTTCTTCCTGGGGTCTCTGGAGCACCACCCACCACAGTGATACTGAGAGTTGGAAATTAGGGTTTACAGGAACAGCCAGGAGGGCAGAGCGAGCAGTTAAGATCTACTCAGAGTGCTTTTGGCAGGCCTGGTTAGGTGTCTGATACGCTGGGTGATAAGGCCAGGTCCTATTGCCTTGTGAGGTGCATGGGCCAGATAAAGGAGGCCAGGCTCCGGAGTGGCTGGCTCATTTGTGGGTCAAAGGCACATCCTGTCTGAGCTCTTGGAATCTCAGATAGCCGGCAAGTCTCCAGGAACGATTTCTCCCGACACAGGCGAGTGTTGTAAGGTATTAAAAGTGTTATGTCAGAACGGCCTGATATAGGGACAGCAACATGCAGGTGTCCAATACAATTGCTCCCTCTCTTTGGCCATTAGACTAGTCTGTGACTTTCCCCACTAATGCCGAGGTTCTGGTACCCTCCCCCGACCCCTCAGCAGGTGAACAGGTCCTCTGGGCGTAGATCCAATTCTTCTTCACCACCCCAAAGGCTGGCACCTCCCAAACTCCTGGTGGACATTTGAGAGCCCTGTCCGCCCCTGCTCAACCTCTTCTTTTTCGTGCAGCATTTTGGAGGTGCAGTTTTATGTTCTAAAGCTTCCTCTCTGGCTAGCCCATTATGGATGTCTTTCCGCAGAGGCCCTCACCTCTTTAGTGGCACCCCTTGTCTTCATCTCCAACACTCACCTTTCACACCCCCGCCCCCTCGTAGCCTTTCCTCACCACCACACTAAAGTACTTCCCAGCCTGTTATTTTCTGGCCAGCACCCGCTTCCCTTTCTTTCACAATTTTCCTCCTGTAGTTCCAGTTGTTTGCTTGCTTGTGGGTGTGTGGTGGAGTGAACTGGGTGGGGCTGGAAAGTGGGCAAGGCCTGGGTTATAAAGAGACATCAGAATGTGTAGTCAGTACACAGGGACAAGAGAGCTGGGGAATGGGAACGCATCCCCCAGAGTCAGAGGTGCTCTGCATCTGAGGTAACTGGAGTTCTATGGAACTAAGAGTTAACAGTTCTAACACCTACCTCCTCACTTGCGGACGCCCATATGGCTGGGGCTGAGGGGGGGGGGGGGGGCGGCGGGGGGGGGGGCAGGGCTGGGACTGCAGCTCCAGCATTCTTCCCAGAGCATGCAGTCTCATTAACTACGTTGGCCTAATTTGCTGTGACTAGTTTGTGCCCTTGAGCAGGGACACACGTCTCAGCTCTAGTGAATTACACATAAATGTATCTTGTTAGAAACGATGTGGGAAGAGGCCTTGTGTTATTTTTATTATTTAAAATATTTTATGTGTACGAGTGTTTTACCTTTGTGTATGTATGTACACCACCCATACATGTATGTCTGGTGCTCATGGAGGCCAGAAGAGGAAGGGCATCAGACCCTCTGGAACCAGAGTTACTGACAGATGTGAGCACCATTTGCATGCTGGGAACTGAACCCAGCAAGTGTACTTAACCACTGAGCTGCTTCTCCAGCCCCAAGAGCCATCTCTCACTCCAGATTTAATTTATTTCATCTATTTCCCCTCTTTCTCCCTGCTCCCCAGGAGAAAAGAATGAATGTCAAGGGAAAAGTAGTCCTGACGATGCTGGTGGTCTCAACTGTGGTTGTCGTGTTTTGGGAATATGTCAACAGGTAATTATGAAACCAGCTAGACGTGTGACGATGGAAAGGCTGTTTTCACTCTGTGTGACGGGTGCCAGCTGAGTGACCAAGCGGGGTGAAGATGAAGAACTGAGCTGTAAACAGGATTCCACCCTTCCTGTACTCCCCAGGCCTGGATGGTTGTTAAAACCACAGACCATCCAGGTAACTTCTGCCTAAGCAATTCTCTTCCTTCTTGCCATGCCTCTTAGTACCTAGCATTTCTATAGGCTAAACCCAGAGAGAAGGCACATTAAGCCAAAAACAGTCTCAAGTAATTTGTGTAAGCAGATATAAGAAATTTCAAGCCAGGCAGGGGTGCATGCATGGAATTCTTATACTTGGGAGGCAGAGGCAAGAGGACCCTACAAGTTTGAGGCCAAGATTGTCTACATAGTGACTTCCAGACCAGCCACAGCTTTATAGGGAGACCCTGATTCAAAAAAATAAAGGGCAGGAGAGGTGGCTCAGCAGTTAAGAGCACTGGCTGCTCTTCCAGAGGACCCGGGTTTGATTCTCAGCACCCACATGGTGGCTCACAACACCTGTAATCCAGTTCCAGGAGATCCTACATTGTTTTCTGGCCTCCATGGGCACCAGACACACAAATGGTACACACCAGTACACACAAGGCAAAGCACCCATACACGTAAAATTTAAAAATAACAAAAATAAAGGACAAAAGAGAAATAAATAAAATTCAAATAGGGATTCCACAAGAAGCGAGCCCTAAGTCCTGCAGTCCTAAAATATGTGTAGGGTTTAAAGGAGCCATCCAAGTGGTTGGCTTTGGTGCAAAAATACTAAGTTTTACTAGTGATTCATTTTGCCTGGATGAGACACCCTCTCCCTCGCTTGCTCCCCTTGGCTTTGGAGAGCAGGATGAATTAAATGTTTCTCAGTCATCAAACTCATCTGTGAATTAAAATCTATTGTGCCGTCTCTGCTTCTGGAAGCTGCAGTGTCAGTGGCCTCGGGGGAGAGGCAGCTCCATAGCACAGCCCCAGCAGGTTCCTAAGAAGGGACACTGGCTGGACTCAGCTTCAACAAGTGCTTTGTACAGCTGACTGTAGGAGCTGTCTCGAAGATGACTGTTTTCACAGTGGGAATGTTTTAGTGGCCCAAGAGTTCTGGTGGTCTGGGTTAACATCAAATTTATCTCTCTTTTTTTTTTTTTTTAAAAAGATTTATTTATTTATTATGTACACAGAAGAGGGCACCAGATCTCATTACAAATGGTTGTGAGCCACCATGTGGGTGCTGGAAATTGAACTCAGGACCTCTGGAAGAGCAGTCAGTGCTCTTAGCCTCTGAGCCATCTCTCCAGCCCCCAGATTTATCTCTTTCAGAATTTTGAATTTTAAAGTTGAATGAGCCAGCAAACCTGTCTTGGCTACAAAAAAGAAACTGTATCCTTAGGTACAGGCATAGGAGGGGCAACCTCCAGTCAGAATGCAAAAGATAATGAGTTTCAAGGTGTGACAGACATGTAACCACTTCTAGGATGTTCTGCTATTTCATTCTGAAACGCTCTTCTCTCACACTCTTCTCACACTCTTCTCTCATGTCTTTTCACCTTGGTGAACTTCTCTTCATCCTTCAGAATACATTGCCTTCTCCAGGAAGCTTGCCAGGTCCTCTCAAGAAGGGCCTATGCTTCTTATGCTCTCTCTTGCACACCTTGGTTAGAGACTTAAGTAGCTGTGTGATTGGCCTGCCTTCTCTGTTACATTGTATAGCCTTCATGGGTAAGGACGTATCTGCCCTGGCCTGCAGAGAGTCCCTTCACTCAGTGTGGAGGACATGCCCAGCAAGTACTTAGAGAATGACTGAATAGAGGTCACGCTCTACAGTCCCTGGTCTAGCCTTCCGGGTGTCAAGTTAGCCTCACTGCCTTGACTGGTTAAAGCATCGCCCTTGGGGTCCCAGGCTCTGTTTCCTGGGGGAAGATAAATCCTCAGCGTGGGATGCCTGGCCTGGATCCTCCCACCTTCCTCATTGCCCAGCATCTGAGAATGTGGTAGAAGAGGACCTTCCTGTCCATAACAGCTGACCAACCTTAAAAGAGAGAAAGAGAGGGGAAAATCCCCAAAACAAAAAACAGAAATTGAGATTGTCAGATGTCCCTTCCCTTCTTTGGCGTTGCTTGTGGGAACCCCAGGGCCTTTGTCGCTGGTCTCAAGGGAAAGTGGAGCCTGGGAAGAGTTAGAACCACGACAGTCTCTGTGAGAATTAAACATAAAGTGACATGTTTTTGTTTCTTGTTTGCTCTTAGCCCTGAAGGCTCCTTCTTGTGGATATGTCACGCAAAGTAAGTGGTCTGAACTCCTCATATCTACCGGATGTCTCCCACCTGCAGTTGATTCTCTACGTGCCAGCCACTGGGGTGCTCAGGCCACAGTGTGGGGGCGGGGAGGAGAGAGGCAAGGAGAGGGAGGCAGATGCCTAGGGTCCTGGGGTCAGGGCTATACTCTGCCAGTCCCCAGACTGGTCTTTATAGAATAGTAACATGCTTTGCCCTCGTTTCTGATCGGGGACTCTTTTCAAATAGTGTCATCTGGATCATTCTTGCCTGACTGATGGGGCAGCTGGGTGTTGTAGCACACACCTGTGATCCAGGTGGAGGGGCTGAGGGAGGAGCACACACCTGTGATCCAGGTGGAGGGGCTGAGGGAGGAGCACACACCTGTGATCCAGGTGGAGGGGCTGAGGGAGGAGCACACACCTGTGATCACCTGTGATCCAGGTGGAGGGGCTGAGGGAGGAGCTAGGTTAAGCTCTGTTTTCCTGTCTTTGGTGTGGTGGCCAGAAAGCTCAGAACAAATTCTTCTTAATTTCTTGTAACATGCTTAGCCTTCATTTGAGTGTAATCCATTCCCAGGTGTTGCATCTGAATTGTATCCTACCTTGGCCACATGCTCAAACCCACCAAGCCCTTACCTCAACTGTAAAAATGAGAACAAATATACCACTTTTATTCGGGATGGCCAAGGTCATATGAAAATACATACTGGGGTTACCAAATCAGTGTGTGTAAGGGGGAGGTTGGTGTGTGTGTGTGTGTGTGTGTGTGTGTGTGTGTGTGTGTGTGTGTG
>CABHPR010123145.1:0-17728 GCA_902168415.1 Peromyscus melanophrys
CACACACGCACACAAACACACATACACACAGGTTTTTCAGATTAAAATACGCTAATTCCATGCTACAAAAGGATGCTCTGGTAGCCCTGTGTGGAGGAGTGCTGTACTGAGGCCGCCATCACACTGCAGCACGGCAGTGTTCAAGTGTCAGGGAGACACTCAAGTAACCAAACTCACGGTATGACTAGTCCGTAGAAGCCCCGCAGAGAGCACTCCATAGTGAAGACGCGTGTGGCCACGTTGTATGTCTGCTGTACGATGCTTTTATATTAAGAATTCACTTAGTGAAAATGGATTTATGATAAAATATTGTGCAATGTTCCACCAGTCCTGGCAGCATGTTAAAGTACAGCTCTTGACAGCAGAGAGAGCCTGTGGGGTAGCTCAACTGCACGGTCTTGGAAGTGTTCTTTGTGACATTTCAACAGTGACATCACATAGTAGTATATTTCCCAGAATGCATCCCATCCATTGACGACAAGAGACTTAATGTGTGTGTGTATGTGTAGATGTGATGTGTGCATACATTGTTAGTCTAAAGAAGCAAACAGAGTCCACAGAGGAAAATGAGCTCATAAGGGCATAGAACACAGAAATGGGAGTATGCTTGGGCAAAAGCAAGGGTGGCTAGAGTGTTGCCTAAGCTGTTTTGACACAATTGTACTTGACTACTATTCTTGGCTGTGAGGATGGTGGCAAGGTCTTGGACAGGTAGCTGCTGACAGACGTCCTGGAAGAAGTACTTTCTTTGTGAGCGTAACATGGTTAGGTTCACCTGAATCTTAGAATGGTTCTTGTATCAGATCACGCATAAGACCATCCTCCTCCATGGCCTGCCGGTGGCTCTTGCCACTGTGTACATGAGATCTATCTTCAATGATCTCCTAATGGCTCTTGTCATTATATGTACATCCATCTTCCATGACCACCTGCTCTTGTCACCTGTGTGCACCAGATCTGTCCTTCATGATCTTACGGCTCTGGCTACTGTGTGTACATGAGATCCATCCTTGTGACCTCCTCTGGCTCTTGTCATCAAGCACATGTACACAGGGTTCCCTCCTTCATAACATCTCAGCTTTATGTTTTTGTTGCTGTTTGAGTTCAACACAGCAACCCCATTTGTTACAACTTCCACAAGGAAAGCTTTGAAAATAAGGAAGCCTGCCATCACAAGTGATCTCTTTATTTGTAGAACACATGGGAATACCTAGGCAAATTGTGTTGATCACTTCTGCATTGTCTCAACAAAGTACCTAGGGCTAGGTAACTAAGAGAGGAAAGAGGAGTATTTAGCTAATGAATTTTAGTTTAAACAGTTGGGCACAGGTTCTGTGAGGACCCTGGAAGATGAAATCACAAGGGTAACCCTAAAGAAGGGCCAATCATATGTAAAGCAGAAGCTAGACATCCATCTAACACCTCTCTCCAGAACTAACTAGAGCCTAGGAAAACCACATTAATTCCCTCTCAGAGAAGCACCTTCCATGATCCTCTCTCCAGGCCCCTCCTCGTAAAAGCCCCACCCCTTTTAATATTTCCAAACTTCTAATACGTGACTCCTTGAGGAATAAGCCAGATATACCCCATAATTGATAGGGTTAGTTGGACAGTTCAGGAAGGGCAGAGACATCCTGCTTCTCTTGCTTTTGCTAGGGCTAGACTAAAATGATATTTCTGGTTTCCATAAGTAATGGTCAGGAAAAGTTATTTCCTGGGTGATTTTTCTTCTGACACTTAGAAAATGAAGCATCTACATTGTGGCATCGTGCTACTCTCAGATGACTTGATGTAAGGCCGGTAGTATCAAATATCTCCTTGTGTTTTACAGCTCACAGTCAGGGTTTCTCACCATGTAGACCTTGAGAACTAGAGCTGGGGGCCTCATCAGTGGAGAATTACAAGACTCCTGTGAAGGAGTCCTCATGCAGTAGATGTGGGAGCTCAGGAAAAAGTGGCCCTACCACGGGTATCAGTGATGGATAAGGCTAATGATGGAAGAGCCAAGGTCTGGAGTCGCTGCTAGGACATAGGTCCATCCGTGTTTCCTAAAAATCAGGGCCTCTTTGACTGTTTCTACTCACAATGCCTTTCCACCCAAGGAATTTTAACACCACTCCAATTATATCAGTAACATAAAATAGGTATGCAAATCAACCATTTACTGATATCAAATCATAAAGGCAATCATTTTGAAGCAATTATTTGCTATGCATATAATTTTACCGTATATTAAAGACAAAAGCAAACTTGCAGACTAGTGAAATGGATGCACTTGTTTACTTTCACTGAAAGAATTAAATCTCGGCTGAATATTTAATACTGTAGAACACAGAATCTCATCGATGTTTTTCAGAGTTGGTTAATAGTTTGATTTTCTAATCATCAAATGGCAGAAGTGGGTTTAGGGCCATTTTATAAAATGTTGGATATTATATCCTAATTCCAAGCCCAAATTCATTGAATTCTTTGTCTGAAAGCTTAATGACTCAAACAGCATCTTTAATCAATGCTTTTATTAATTTTTTGAGAATTTCATATAATGTATTTTGCTCTTATTCATCCCCCTCCTCTAATGCCTCCTAAATCCTCCCTCACAACCAACTTCATGTTCCCCACCTCCCCCACCCACACCGAGTCCAGTTTATGTTGGCCAACTATTCCTGGGTGTGAGGCCTCGCCTCAGTGTGGTTGGTATACCAGATGTCACACCACTGAAGAAACCTGACTCTTCTCAAACCTGACTCTTCTCCCAGAAATAATAAAATGCCAGCAATGCCTCAGCTAAGGGAGGGACTGCATGCCCCCCTCCTCTCCATGCTGGGTTTTATCTATACTGAGCTTGTGTGGGTCTTGTGCATGCTGACAGAGCTGTTGTGAGTTCACATGTGCATTTTCCCCGTTGGTCTGGAAAACACTGTTTCTTTGATGTTGCCCATCACCTCCAGTTCTTATGATGTTTCCATGCCTCTTGCATCACATTGAGGGCTGAGGAGTCTGAAGTCTTTTATTTTCTGTGGGTCTCTCTGTTCATTGCCATATAAGGCAAGAAGAAGTTCCCCTGATGAGTTGAGTGGTGCACTGAGCTATAGGTACAGCAGGAAATCATTAGGACTCATTTCATCACTATGTCCATTTAACAGAATAATAATTGGTTTTCCCCGAGGGCCCATGACCTCTCTAGCTACAGGTTCTTGACCTTATTGACAGCTTCAAGTATGGGTTCCATCTCATGGAACAGGCCTTAAGTTCCATTTGGTTCGTTAATCCCATAACATTCATGCTACCATTGCACCAGTAGGCATAATCTTGCTAGGCAGGTCATCAAATAACACCTTTTAAAAATCAAACATTCTTACACAATCCAATCCAGAGATGTACTAATTTGATATTAATATGCTGAGTAGTCACAGTAGTAAAATACCGAAAGCCCTGTTTTCTATTATTAGCCATGATGTTTCTAATAATAGCAGAAAAAATGGTATAGAGCAAGTTCATAATACGCAGTAGTATCTAGTCTGAGCTGAGGTGTTTCAGGACACATTCAGGGTGCTATGTGGTATGGCATCATGCACCGTGCAAAGTAAGCATGTTGTGTATTCAGAGTCAAAGATGTGGTAAAGTTGTGTGATACAACACTGGTGAATGCTGCCAGAAACACCTCAGATGAGTTATGTGTGAAATTTTGAAGTAATTCTGGTGTTTTGCATGTTGTAAAGCTTTTCACTGTTGCTAGATTTTACACCCTCTGCCTTCAGTTATGTGACCCTTATGGGGCTGAGAGCCACAGTTTAAGAAGCTGTGTGAGAATCACTTTAAAGCAGGGAGGGGGAGGGGAGCACATACCTTTAATCCCAGCACTCAGGCAGCCAAGGAAGGCCAATCTCTGAGTGTGAGGCCATCCTGGTCTACATGGTGAATTCTAGGCCAGCCAGAGCTACACGGTGAGACCCTGTCTCAAAAATCAACCAACTAGCCAAACAAATAAAAGGTTTTATTTGGGAAAAGAGAGATGCTCAGTGGTTGAGAGCACTGACTGCTCTTCCAAGAGACCTACGTTTGAGTCCAACACCCATCCACATGGCAGCTCACAACTGTCTGTAACTCTAGTTCCAGGGGATCCAGCGCCCGCTTCTGGCTTCTCCAGGCACCAGGCACGCAAGTGGTGGTGCACAAACGTACATGCAGGCAACACACCCACACACATGTTATTAAATACAAAAGTTATTAAATTTTAAAACATTTGAGTGTTTCTTTGGGTGGATAGGTGGGATAGCAATACTGTTTTATTAGGCGGGACCAGCTAGGAGTAAGTGGCCCTCAGCCCATCAGGAGCACAGGACACCCAGCTGTACACTGTCTTCCACCCCGTCCATCTCAGCACTCTCCACTCAAAGCTAGGCTAGGAGAGACAGCATAGGTCTTGAAGTTTGTGTGTGTGTGTGTGTGTGTGTGTGTGTGTGTGTGTGCGCGCGCGCGCGCGGGCGCGCAGGCACACATGCCACATCACACATGTGAAGGTCAGGAGACAACTAAGAGTGTCAGGTTTGGTGGCCTGAAAGCTTCCAGGGATTTTACTGTCTCTGCCTCCAGTCTCAGCACAGGAACTTTGGGATGACAGACCCACTGAGCCATCTCTCAAGCCCATAGGTTTCTATAGCATTTAAAAAAACTTATTTAACTGGGTATGGCGGTAAACGCCTCTAATTCAAGAGGCAGAGGCAGGCTGGTCTCTATGAGCTGGAGGCTAGCCTGGCCTAAATAGTGAGTTTTGGGCCAGCCAAGGCAACTTAGAAAGACCTTGTCTCAAAAAACAAAGCACAAAAATTAAATATAAATATAAAACTTTATTTGTATTTTTATATTTTACCACCAACCAGCCAAATCTAAAGCCAGGTTCTCTCGGGGTAGGTAGAGTTTGGATCAAGAAGAAAAAGCAGGTGACACAGCTGTCACCTGTGGTTTTATCTGCAGGCAGATAGTTTTACCTCTGCTTCACAAATCATGGAATTATCAGAGATTCTTGTGAACTTGATTAATCTAGACAGACGTGACCCAGCTGTAATTGCACATAAGGAACAAAAGAATGTTGAAATTGTATCTCCAAAAGATATTTTTATTTAATTGCACTATTAAGATCATAAAGCAAAACATAATTAATACAAAATTTTCAATAAAAATATTTAGATAAAGCTGCATTTGTATCCTGTTTAAATTCAGTCAAATTTTAGTCAGTATCAGTATTTGTATAAAAAACAAAAGCATGTGATTTGGTCATCATGCCCACCTGACTGCTAATGGGATAAATTGGTGCTGGGTCTCAGGCTTGCCGTATCTTGGCCAACATGTATAAAAATGGACATCAGGAGTGTTTGATAAACAGTCCTCTTAACCATGGATTCAATTTCCATGTTTTTGGTTACTCCCCATTAACTGCCATCTGATATATTCAATGGAAAGTTCCAGAGATTCACAGGTATTAAATTTCAAGCCATTCTGAGCAGTATAATAAGCTCTTATGTGTCCCTCCTGGTCCCACTAGGAACTTGGCATTCTCTCTTTTCCCCAAGCTTCCAGGCTGCCTGTGTTACTTGCTTAGGTGATCAGATCCACCCATCATCACAGCCCCTTGGTGCTGTGTACACTTAAACCTGCCCCCACCACACAAGAGGATGGCTGCTGGCACTCACGTGTACCCCAGAGGAGCTACCATGACGTGCTCGGTGGAATCTTTCAGTAAGAAAGGGAAAAGATCCTGTTGCCAAGATCAGTTAATCCCACATTGCTTTCCCTTTGAGGTTCATCATGTGTGTAGAGGAAGCACGACACACAGGGGATCCAGTCCTGTCCAGGGTTATGAGTTTCACAGGGTACCATGCAGCTGACCTGCAAAATGCATGTGGTGACGATGAGCCCTGCACTCACGAGCACTTCCAGAACCAGGACTGACAGGCAATGAACACAACAGGCTCTCAGGCTGGTATGGAAGTGATATGTTCTGCAGAAATTTCTTGATTCCCTGTGATCTGAGGATTGAGATTTGACATGGCAATTCACTGGTCTCTTCTGCTACCTGAGAGCTTGTGGTATCCAGGCTCCACACATGCATACACATACCCTGATGCAGACAGCTTCCTAGGCAGTGTGTTCCTCAGGGCAGATGAAGCAAGTATGAACGGAAAGGGTGGCTCTGATGTATGGAGGTGGTTGGCACTACTGCAGGTCCCCATCAAAGTCTGTGGGGCCTGGAAGGGAGTGCAGGGGTGGAGAGATGCAGCTGGACCCCAGACACATGGCTGGTAGAACATTAGGACTGGCCAATAGGCTAGATGGGAGGAATCTAAAGAAGGAACTAACATGGTTCTAAGACTGAGCAACTGGAAGCTAGAAACACCAGGGAAGGACAGATGTGGGGAGCAGATGAGTGAATGGTGGCAGAGAATGTCATTAAACAGATGTGGAGAAAGAAGCAGTTTGGGTTGAGCCACTGAATATAGTGGAGAGGTAGCAGTGGAGACCAGTAGATCAGTGGAAGGAAACAGTTTCTTTTAAACAGAAGCTATTTAAACTCAGATAAAGCTCCTATGGTTCTCAGAAAATGGAAAGGGGACATCAGAAGTCCAAACCCCAGAGTATCCCATACTCTGTGGGAAGGAGGCTGAGAAAGCGTAGTATAGGAGGTAAGCCATAAAAGGATACTCAGGATCCAAGTTCAGACCTTTCCAACAAGGCAGCTAGTGTCAAATACTGAACTTGGAAGATGCCTTATCTCCAGGCGTATAGCAGTCCATCTCATAGAGGAGGGTGAAAGGATGGCCTCATGGCCCAGCAAGGACAGGGCAGTCGAGCTTACCGACTCCCACTGCCCTATTCCAGCCTAGGCACACAGTACTCTGGAAGCTGCCACCACACTACTACTGAGTGGGTTTTAGGCCTAACCTCAGCTACCTAAAGCGTGGCAACAGGGTGGATCTGAGAGAGAGCCAGCCTGCTGCCTGGTGACTGCCCTGTCTTTGGCCACTGCTGAGGAAGTTGGAGCAGGGCAGAGCACCCTGCCTTCTGGACTGAGGAGATCTGGGGCCCACCTGGAGGCTCTGAACAACACTGAGAGGAATGCCTGAGGCTCAGGACTCCTGACCAGACAGGGCCTGCAGAGAGGACAGAGAGTGAACTGAAGTATTCATTGTGGGCTTCCTTCTTTTTAAAATCCCGTCGCAGGAAGTGCGATCCACCAGGAGGAAACAGAAACCACACAGCAGCTCCCGCATCCAGGCTCTCTCAGCTTCTCTCTCTGGACAGGTGTGGCTCACTCTCCTCTCCTTGGGTCACAGCCCTGCTGTTCTGTGACCCTTTGGTCCTTCTGTAGAAAGAAGAGCAGGAATTCCACTAGCCAGTGTGTTAAATCAGCTGTCAAACCATGACTGGCTTCTCCTTACCAGGGGCAACCTGTCCACAGACACAGCCAGCCGCTAAGCAGCCTTCATAACACACATACACACACCATACACACTAAACACCATATACATATGTGTGGTATACACATATAAACCATATACATATACCACGTACTCCACACAGACCACCCAAATATAGTACACACATACCATTTACACACTTATGTACTGTATACCATATATACCACACATGGTACATAAGTGTATGACATGTATATATCTAACACACACAAAAACATACACACACACACAACATACACACCAAACACCATATACATATGTATGAGATATATATATATATATATATATATATGTATACCATACATGTACCATATATCCCACACAGACCACCCAAATATGGTACACACATACCATTAAACACTCATGTACCATACACCATATACCATACATATGGTATACACACACACACACACACACACACACACACACACACACACACACAGCAGTGCATAGAGAGCCCAAGACTTAGTCAGAAAGGCTGACTATTAGGGAAGGGGCATGGGACCCACCAGGGATCTAGATCATTGAGGACCTGCCCATACTCCCTGATGAGATGCCTAGGTATAGGATATGTATGGTGGGGAGCCCCACCGAGGGAGGGAGTGTTCCACAAAGGCCACTGGCCAGGGCAGTCAGCTCCAGGGGTAGCACTTCACCTGGGCAGCTTTCCCAGCTCAGCTTGCCAGCAGAGGGACTCCATTAAGTTGTCCCCATTGTGATTCAGATTACAGAAGAGACTTCTGCTCAGTCTCTCAGGTTAAAATATCAGGGATAAAGAGAAGAGGCAAAATGACTCCACTGTCGCTGCGTGCTTAATTATATGGAAGCTGCATAAATTGTCAAGTGCAAAGAATTATTCCGATAAATTAAAATACTAATTAAATAGGCTATTGCAGAGTTTTGAGAACATTACAGGGTTCCGCTTCTTCAGGTAATTTGCATATCCTTCATCTAGTGAATTTAATTTTAAAGGACTTCTTTTTTGTGTTTGGAAACCCTTTTTGTCTCGCGTGAAGATAAAGACAGGCTTTCTGCTTTGCTGTCTGCCTTGGGTGAAGCAGTTCCTTTCACTATCCTGCGCCGTGCTGGCCTATTGGTCTGCTCTCGTACATGCCAGCTCCAAGTCCAAAGCTTAACTAAAGCAAGAACTCAGCTGAAATCTAAACATGTGGCTGAACAGGACATTTCCAATAGTTGAGCCGAGTGAGAAAATGGTTATGCTGCCCTGGGGGTTCTCAGTAGGAATGAAGGCCAGATCTGATGATTCTCACAGGTTGTCCTCTGACCTTTACTTATACACTATGGCAGCGAAGTGCCTCCACAGTAAATGAATAAATATAAATAAATGTAATAACATTTTTAAATAAGAAAAAAATAAAAATAAGCAAACAGAAAGGCTGGGGCGCTCAGGATAAATTCTGCAACATAAGCATAGACGAGGAAAAAGGCAAACTCGCCCAGCCTGTAATGTCTGCACCAGTGAGAGCCTTCCAAGCACAGCACAGGCAGCAAAGCGAGGAGGAACAGGCAGGGCTGGAGAACTGGAAGCCAGAGCCGTGGAAAGAGCTCAGGGTCATGGGAACCATGGCCACTGCTCCTTGGCAGAGCTGGGACCCACCTACAGAGCAGACAGGAGGCAGAAGAGATTTCCCTGGGGGAAGTGCAGGGAAACAAGTCCTGGAACATGGCTGTTCTAAGTCCTGCCCTCCAGCCACCTCTTTGGGTACCACTATGCTTCCTGAGGAGCTAGAGATTGGGCTCTGATGCCTGGTGTGAATGACTAAACAGACAGAGGTTGGGCATGGTCTCTGTGGTCACCAGGGCTCTTAATGAAGCCTCTCCCACCCAAGGCTGGGGGGATGCCACAGCAAGCTTTACCATCACCCAATCAAGACACTTAGCTGCTCTTGATGCCCTGGAGGAAAAGAAGACTCATTTGAACGTAGACAGAGAGAGACACTGCTGATCAGAGCCATGACAGCCAAGAACAGCAGTAACATGGAAGACAGAGGCAGGCCCCTTCCATGGGTTTGTTCTGCACCTACTGCCCTGACCTTTCTGTTTGCTTGGTTGGCTTTTTATGTGGAAACAAAGAAGGCTTACCCAATGGGAGGCAGCCATCTTGGTGCATTCTAGGTAAAAAAAAAAAAAAACCAGGAATGCTTCAGATTGAAATGTTCAGTTGACCAGACACAGGCATCCTTCCCTAGCTGTACATAGACTGGGAAATGCATGGTCCTCTCATGGGAAGGAAGATTGTTATCCACTGTGTGCTAAGCCTATGTCCCTATATAATCTTCACAGCCATTCATAGAGTGAACCCTGGGGAGACTGAGGCATGGTAGGCTAAGCAAGCTGTTAGAGACAACAAACTGATGTTCAGGTATTAGAAATTTGAGGTATTAGAAACCTGGACCCTCACTTCATAATAAAAGCACTGAAGACTCAGAGCAGAGAACAAGGCTGTTTTGTTTTATGACTTTGCAGAGCCGGACATGAGCCCAGAACAGTGGGCATTGTGACTGAACACAGAGAACAGCTTTTCAACCCAGGTCCCTTCCTCCTTTTCCTCTTTAGCTGAGTTATGAGGAAGGATCAACCTTACATGTCATCTAGGACTTAACCTTTCCCTCTGACACTTGACATTTCTCTATTTCTTAATGAAGATCCTATGTAGGTTCATCTCTGTATTTTACATTTTGATTGTTTTAAAGCTTATCAGGAACATAACTGTGTCATCTCTGTAGGTCTCTAGGAAAACTTGGCTGTTAGTAATTTTCTGCTCTTAACTTTTACTTAGAGTATAGGTATCGACTAACAGAGGTGAACAGGGGTCCAGTGTTTTCTGTTCATTTGTAGCTGGTCCAAAGCTGGCTCAAGGTACATTTGAAAGTGGACGATTTTTAAATTTTTCTTATAAAGGTTACAAGGTGGGAGGCCCTCCCAGTACTGAGAGCTGAGTCATGGTTGATGGGGACTGTTTAGAGGACTATTCATGAAGTATGAATGTGACTGACTCCATAGTTTAGGGAAAGTGTCTTGGGAACAGCCTTACCCAGGGCTCTAAGACATGAAGGGCAAGACGTGGGTAGAAGGATGGGGAGGCTCTGCCAGAGATGCCAAGTGCTGGAAAGAATTCTAGGTCAGCCCTGTGTCCTGGGGGTGGAAATAGAGGTAAGTCAGCAGAGCAGGGAAATCAGTAAACACCAGAGGCCCCAGTGACCATAACTGTTCCAGACACGGGGTCACTGATCGTTGGTAAGAGTTCAGATGTGAGAGTCAAGATACATGGGATTCCATAGGGCTCCCCTGGCCTGGCGAGACAGAGGGCCGTGCCACTGTCCAAAGACAGCCCATAGCTCCAATCCACAAGGCTTTGAACTGTGTCCATCTGCTAAACAGATCAGAGCCTCATTCTCAAGTGACCTCAGAGCACTTGTTAGAAACAGATTGCTGGGTATGAAAGGGTCCCCAGACCCGTCTACCTGGAGCTCCACCCTCTCCCACTGGAGCCCCACCCCCTGCACTTGGTAGTCCCACCACTTGTACCTGGTTCCCCACCCCTCACACTTTGTGGCCCCATCCCTTCTACCTGGTGTCCTGTCCGGTGTCCCCCCCACACCTGATAGTCTGCTCCCTCCTCCAGATGCCTCCCTCCACATAGTTCTATAGCTGGTCCAGGCTTTGACTATTCAACTGCTACCCTCTTCCCCCCAAATCTCGATGAGTGACCCCTTAATACTTCTTTCAGGTTTCAATGACAGACTTTTAGAATGGACTGTGTCTTACCGAGACTGTCAGGCCAGTTCTCAAACCCCCAGGTAGCCCATTCAAAAAAAAAAAAAAATCAATGCTTAGGTAGGCTTGTGAGGGCATTGCTCCTTATGGATTGCCTAAGGATAGAGGCCATGGATGACAGTGGCTCGGGCTCCAGAGCTCAGTCACAGCCTCTTTCCTCAGCAATACTCTTGCTGGGAATCCTTTGTCCCATTTCTGGAGTACAGATGGGAGCTTGTAGTCTGGTGGCTACCAGGATTCAGCAAGAGAAGCTGTGAACAGAGCCTGCCTTGGAGCTCAGCCAAAGCAAGTGTTCAGTGGATGCTTTATTATTGTTTATTTACTTCGTTATTTAGATTCCAGTGTACACTTAGACTAGTCTTAGGTTAGGTCTTAGGTTAGTTTGAGAATGAACCAGGTCCTTCCTGTCTTTCTTCTTTCTTTTTTTGGGGGGGCGGGGGGTAGGGCATGTTCTCATGCAGCCCAGGCTAACCTCAAGTTTGGTGTGTAGCAGAGGGTGACTGTGAACTTCTGATCCTCTTGCTGCATCCCAGAGCTTGCCGAATGCTAGACAAGCGCTCTGCCAACTGAACTACTGTTGGAGAAGGCCAATCCCAGCTTGGCTCTGCAATTTTAGACCATGCAAAGTCAGATGATGTCTCACTCACGTACCAACAGTCTTGAACTGGTCAGACTGTACTCAGGGGGGTGGGAGACATGTCCAAAGCACAGTGGTCTGCCCGGAAAAAGCATGGTGAGTTGTGTGGTTTTGCCCTGTAGAGTCTAAGCACATGTGGTCGTATACTGAAAATGCTTTGCTGAGCAGTGGTGGGTGAGACACTGAAAGGCCATGCTGTCAATCAAGCCGTAACAAGTGCTTTGTAATTGTTTGTAGTTGTTTGTATTGTTGACTGAACTTGTTCAGGCTTATTTATCAAAAGCCACTCTTGCGTATACATCAAATGGAAATTTCCAGATTGGCTGAGTTGAAGAATTCCTGAGGAGATTTCATACCTAGAGCTCTCACCCAAGAGCATTTATCTGTGGTTTCCCAGGACACCATCTCCAGGCTGCAGGGGTGATGGTGATCCACTTCTTATAGTTATACAGGGCATCCCTGTGGTCTGCAAGTTCAGCTGCCAAGGAATAAGTTGCCTATTAGCTAGTGCCCTCTCAGGAGTTTGGAGGAATTGCCTTCTCAGCCTGGGTTGCTAACCAGGCTCTCACTGGAACAGCCACCCAGATAGCTCTGTGCAACACCAAGGAGCCCCAGGAATGCTACCCACCAGGCCTAAGATACTCTCCTGCTTTTCTAGGAAGAGCTTGTTGACACTGGATTGGATTATTCAATTATTTATGTATTGGCTGGCTGGTTTTTTAATAAAAAATCTCTAAGTCTGAAATCTCTGCTCTCTAGCAAGAACTGGAGTGTTTATAGATTCCATCTTTAGGCCCTTGGTCAGCCTATTTGGAAAGTTGCTGTTAGCTCACTAGTAGCCACCAGACAGTACAAGAGACTATGAAAACTAATCGCTTTTCACCTCAAGGAACAATCTCTTGCCACCCAAGTTCTAAGTCTATACACCATTGCCTCCACCCCACATCTCCCCACCACCTGAAGGTACCCTAAAATATCTCAGCCCTACCCTGGCTTGCTTTAGGTCCACCTTGCCCTTGCAGGACAGCGGTAATTCCCTATGTGTCAAAAATAGTGTCTGTTTGTTAAAAGGGGATTTTTTTTCCATAAGGCAGTGAAAGGCCCTGGAGGTAGAGAAGGCAGGCAGGCTGTAATGGGATCTCATTTGTATCCCTCTAAAAGATGTAATTTCATTACCCAGGCTTCATGCAGGTGTAGTACAGTAAGAGGTGAGGGCGACTGCTCTTTTCTCGCCGTCTTGTTCTGCACTAATCACAACTGCAGTGCCCTCTTCATTGATAGGGTTTTCAGTAACATCTGAGTTTTCTTTTCTTTTTTTTCTGGTTTTTAGTTCCAAAATGACATGAGCTTTATCCAAAAGAATATTTCTACTGAATCATAAGCCAAGGTCAATTGCCTGGTGACATGCTTCCTCTCTGGGAAGTGGGGGCTGCTGAGGCTGCTGCCCTGGCATTACAACGGCTAAGACTTCATTTGCATCTGCTAATTGTTTCCCAAGCTCATTTCTTCTGGCATGATATCAAATAGAATTTGTTCTCTGAAAGTCTTCCTCATGTGAAGTCAGGAGCAGATGAGGGTAGGCTTTTGTTGGAACAAAATTATCATAGGATGTTTCTGATAGGGGCATGGATTAAAAGGGAGTAAAATAACTCATGGATCCTGTGATGTAAGCACACAGGCAGCTTTTTCTAAGTGTATACATTGCTAGGTTTTTTTAAAAAGTTTCTCAATGGGCATATACATATACATAGCATTACACCATTTTAAAATAAGACTTTACAGTTTGTAAAGTCTGTTTACATATAATTTCCCATCAAATCTTCAGTGACTGGTGACTGCCTAGAATGACATGCTTTCAAAGATGATATAGAAAGTGTATGACAGCCCCAAAGCTGTGAGCATGAGAGAGCAGTCCCCATTACTCATCTGTCATGTGGCAGCATAGGTAGGAGAGAGATGGCTCCCTCCCTCCTCTGCCCATCAATGACTGAGGCAGGTGGGAGAGCTGACCCTGAGGTCAGAAGGGCAGGAGAGCTGTCCCTGCCCCCACCAGCTGCAACACTCGGGAGAGCAGGCCCTGCACCTCACCTGGGCAGCACAATGGAGTCAACCCCTTTGGTGGAGGTGTGGATGAGCCAGCCCTGAGGTTGAGAGCCATGGAAGAGCTGTCCCCAGTACTCACCTGTCATGTGGCAGCGTGGGTGGGAGAGAAATGCCCTCTCCTATGCCCATCAACACCTGGGGCAGGTGGGAGAGCTAGCCATGCTCCTCATCTGCTGCAGCACTCAGGAGAGCGGCCCCTACACCATGCCTGGGCAACACAGTAGAGCTGGCCCTGAAGGTGTAGGTGTGGGAGAACCGACCCTGAGGACATGAAAGCAGGAGACCTGTCCCTGTCCCTTGCTCATCGACTGCAAGGGGTGAACTAGCCAGGACAATGCAGGAGAGCTCACCCTGTTGGTGAGGACAAGGGAACTGGTGGGCTGACCAACCTTGCAACTACCTAGGCCCAAAACCAGGGTTATGGGTAGGCCCACCCCAACATTCACCCCTTCTGTGATCTGCTGGAGCACATGAAGGGACCAGTTCTGCAGACCCCAAGCTGTAGGATTTCCACAACAGAGAGTAACATCAGGATAACCTAGTTCCAGTGAGGGCCCAGCATCAATAGTGTAGCAGAAACCAGAGGCCTCCAACCAGACAATGACTCTTTGCAATGAACACTTGCAGGTAAAGATATATGGACAAAATGGTTTATTGTGTGACTCACTGTGTCACACTGCAGCTCCCATGATGAGATTTTTCCTCCCCCTTTTTTTTTCTTTTTTCTCTTAAATTTTATTTGGGAGGGGGGTGCTGCAAGGGCAGAGGGTGGATATGGAGGGACAGGAAATGAATGGGATCAAGATGCAGGATGTGAAAGACACAAAGAGTAAATAAAAACAAAGTTAAAAAACAGAGCTGCTATGAACATAGGTGAGCAAGTTTCCTTGTGATGTGATTGAGCATGAGGAGGTGCTTCGTCTTACTGCAACTTGATATGCTGTGTTTATTGATACTCATAGGAGAGCTGCCCTTTCCTAAACAGAAACGGAGGGGGAGTGGATTGGGGGTGGAACAGAGGGGGTTTGGGCGGTAGGGCTAGGGAGAGGGGAGGGAGAGGGGAGGGAGAGGAAACTGCAGCCGGGCTTAAAATAAATAAATTTATTTACTTAAAAAAAGAAAAGAAAAGAAGAAGAAGAAGAAGAAGAAGAAGAAGAAGAAGAAGAAGAAGAAGAAGAAGAAGAAGAAGAAGAAGAAGAAGAAGAAGAAGAAGAAGAAGAAGAAAGTGCACCAGGTGTTTAGCTGAGACAGACTAGTGACTGAGTGAAACATTGGGTCCCCAATACCCACCTGTTGCTCAGCAGAGCACCTCCGTTAAGCCAGCTGCCCAAGCAGTTGTTCGGGGGAATTTGTCAGTAGAAGAGAGTACTCTCAAATGTCCTCTCTGTACTGACCACCTTCTTTTGATTTTTTCCCCTCACAGTGGACAACAAAGACCAGCTGGAGAAGACATCTGGATTGACAATCCTTCAAAGCGGGATTGGGCCGGTGAGTAGCGCGAGAAGTATTCTCACAAGCGATGTCTGCATGTCTGGTGCCACAGTGCTGGCTGGCTGGTGAAATCCAGGAGTATAGGTTTGGTTCATTGTGTGGTTAATCCAAGTAGCATTTTGTCAGCTCAGCTGGTGGGAGATCAGTCCTGCCAGTGTTTATAGACGCTGATGAACGGTGTGGTGCAGGCTAAAGTGACCGGTTGTGTTGCCTTTGAAATCAGAGTTTAGTATCTCCCCAAGAAAAATCTTTTACACTTAACCAAAAATGGGAGAGTCCAGAAAAGATGATGTCTTATATTACCTAAATTATTGAAAATGAGTAAGTTCCAGGAAATCATTGTTTCCTTGGGAATTCAGTGTTGCTATTTAAACGTGTTTGAACAAAAGCACGGAGCTATGAATGTATCCACGAACTGACCTGATGCTGTCAAACTCTTGGGTGTGTGGCAGTTGCCTTACCGCTGCCGGACCAGACACTGTCTTCTCCGTGATTGCTGGTGGCCGCTCTCTTGGCCAAGTGACAACGTAATGAACTGTGCATGTAACAGTGGCTGAGGTTCCTCCTGGGAGCTCCATGTAGCCACTCATAAGTCAGCATGGACCAAAGCCAATCTGTGCTCTCGTGTCTGAAATTTCAGATTTCACAGCACTTGCCATTAAAGTTAATTAAGTATTAAGGAGCGCCTGTTTGTAAGTGTCCCCTGCTATACATTGGCTTGTCCTTGCGGAGCCACTTAGAGACTCGCAGATTCTGCAACCAGATCTTTGGCTCCTGGAGCCAGTTGCTGCTTAATTGGTGGCTGTTCTCGGAGACCTGGGTTTCCAGGTAGCTCTTAAGAGGGCTTGAGTGCCTGGGGTGTCTTAGTTGTTGACAGCAGAGTGTATGAGAGTCATAGCCTACAGCTGATAGAAATGTGAAAGGACATTCTAAGAGCCCGACAAGTGTCACTCTTCTCAGTGTGTTCTTGAGGCCAGGGTGGCCCATCCTGGATTAGCAGAGCAGGTGACAGCTGAGGACACTCTGGCAGTTTGCTGTTTCTTTGGCAGCCAGTGAAGAGGAAGAAAAAAGCCAAGAGTCTTGGGGCTTCCAGAACCATCTATATCTAAGTGAGGGGCAATGGCCATGTCATGGAGAACAAGTGCAGTGTGGAGGCTGGACACTGGGTGCTTAGCTGTCACTGCCTGTCTGCAGGTGGGGACAAGCTCATGGGCTAGCCTATGCTTCTAGTTCAATTTCTTCCCCAGGGAGCAATGGTGGCACCCAGCTATTGCCAGCAGCCCAGACTTAGGCCACAGTCATTGGTATGACCCGGTTTCAGAAAGCCTGGAGACTGGATTGAGTGTGTGAGTCACTTAGAAAGTCGACTTCAGGTGTGTGATAAGACCCAGCAGTGCATGGGAGGTGACAGTTGTGACTTAGGCACTTGGGTACTGAATACCCTATCTCCTATTGCAGTGTGGCCTCCAGCTGCTCCAGGACAGCTAGAATGTAGGGGTGGGCCAATCCCATTGACCAAGGTAGGCCTGGTTGTCAGGCACCTCCCAGGCTTTGCTTGGTGTCTTTCATAAGACCCGTGCTCACATACCCCACCCTGAGCCTGAGGATAGGCTCTACAGTGGCCTACTCAGCATGTGGCCGCTTGTGGAGGAGCTGGCAGGTTGGCAACCTGTGTCCTCACCCTCCCAATGACCCACCTTACTCTACTCCACCGCCTCTGACCTCCAGCACTTTCCTTATGCCAAGGAATCCAGGCTTTCTTCGCTATTGCATGTGTGCTCCTCATCCTAAGTATCCACGTCCGTTCTGCAGTGATGGCCTCTGGGTAGTCTTTCTTCTCACCTGTGGCTCTCTCTGTGTGCTATGATGTCACACAGGCAGTCAGTGACTACCCCATGGCTCCGTATCCTGTACTATAACAAAGGTTGGTCACTGTCTATCGACCTCAGAAGATCTTGTGCAGAAAAGAAACTAGGCGCAGTTGGCATTTTGTGAGCGTGCCTCACGCACATGGGTTCTTCTCCATCTCCTGCTGCTCTAATTTGACCTCAGCTTGGGCTCCCAGAGCCAACCCGTGAGGCCTCTTCTCAAGTGACCCTGCAAGTCCCCTCTTTCTTTGTCATTAACATGACACTCAAATGGTGACTATATTTTCTTTTCTTTTCTTTTTTTTTTTTTTTTTTGTTTTTTTTAGACAGGGCTTCTCTGTGTAGCTTTGCGCCTT
>CABHPR010123146.1:6442-23405 GCA_902168415.1 Peromyscus melanophrys
CCGCCAGCCCTCCCTCCCAAGCCACCCTACATCCACATATCCTTCAAATCAAGGTCTCCCATGGGAAGTCAGCAGAGCCCAGAACACTGAGCCTAGACAGGTCCGAGCCCCTCCCCACTGCACCAAGGCTGCGCAAGGCATCACACCACAGGCACCAGGCTCCCAAAAGCCTGCCCATGCACCAGTGATGGATCCCGATCCCCCTGTCTGGGTGCCCCCCAAACAGTTCGAACCAAACAACCGTCTTCCATATCCAGAGGGCCTAGTCCAGTCCCATGGGGGCTCCACGGCCACTAGTTTACAGTTCATGGGCTTCCACTAGTGTGGTCGGTCATCTCTGCACGTCTTCCCATCATGATTTCGACGTCCTCCACCTGCAGAATCCCTCCCCTCTCTCATCACTTGGACTCAGCTTGGTGCCTGGCCGTGGATCTCTGCATCTGCCTCCATCAGTCACTGGACAAAGGCTCTATGATGACGGTTAGGGTATTAACTAGACCGGTCACTAGAGTAGACCAGTCCAGGCACCCTCTAG
Organism: Peromyscus melanophrys; assembly: GCA_902168415.1. Taxonomy (NCBI): domain Eukaryota; kingdom Metazoa; phylum Chordata; class Mammalia; order Rodentia; family Cricetidae; genus Peromyscus; species Peromyscus melanophrys. Next base: position 6,978 of record CABHPR010123146.1, read on the forward strand.
ACCACTGCCAGCACTCCAAGGTGGGGTCATCCTTGTGGATTCCTGAGAGTCTCCCCTTAAAACGAATTTTTAAAACTCTTTTTTTTAAAAAAAGATTTATTTATTTATTATGTATACAGTGTTCTTTCTGCATGTATGCCTGCTGGCCAGAAGAGGGTGCCAGATCTCATTACAGATGGCTGTGAGCCACCATGTGGTTGCTAGGAACTGAACTCAGGACCTTTGGAAGAGCAGCCAGTGCCCTTAACCGCTGAGCCATATCTCCAGCCCTAAAACTCTTTTTAAAAGAAAGATGTATGTATTCACTTGTGGAACTTGGGAAGAGCGCAGATATGTAAAGGTGGGTGGGGGATTTCCACACTTTTGCAATCACATTTTATTTAAAGTTTTGTGCCCTGTTTTTTCAAAGTATAGTATTAAATAACCACCTTCACATGTCCAAGTTTTGTGTTGCATGTGCTGTTGACCACTGTCTTCCCCTCCCGAGCCTGCTGGTTTAGTGTCTATGGAAGACAGCTTCTGGGCCTTTTGTGTTTGGCACTCAGCAGGGCCCTTTCTCAGGATATGCTGGGGGGAGTCCCAACATATGTTTTTGGGCTTCTACAGCCACAAGGAGAACACATGTCTAGTCACTCCAGACAGGACATCAATGAGAGACCTAGTGACAACTTCACCAAAGGCTGCTTAGAGAACCCATGAGGCTACTGGGGTTACTTGCAGGAGTGTGGGTGAGAGGCATAGGGGCCTGGGTGACCCCCCAGTTACATCACTGAAAAGTCACACCCCAGTGTGGATGATGTCATCATCATAACTGCTTAGATGGAATTCTCTCAGGTAACCTCTGACTTCTGTGTTCTCTAGCACCCCAAGACTGTGCACCTGGGACAGAATCACACACAGCTGCAGAGGGCAAGAGGCAGTGGTTCAGCCTTGGATGTTTTTCCTCAGAGCAGCTGTCCACTTTGTTTTTGAGACAGGTCTCATTGGGACCTGGGGTTGGCCTATTTGACTGGCTGGCCATCAGGCCCCAGGGATCCTCCCTTCCCTAACTTTCCAGCATTGGGTTACAGGCACAAGCCACTGTGCCCAGGTTTTGATGTGAATTCTGGGAGTGGAACTCAGGTCCTGTAAGCATTAAACCTACTGAGCCATCTCTCCAGGCCTGGGCACCCATCTTTCTACTTTCTGTCTCTCGTAGATACTTTTCAGTTGCTGTGATGAAACACCATGACCAAGGCAACTTATAAAAGAAAGCATTTCATGGGCTTACAGTTTCAGAGGGTCAGAGTCCACCAAGGTAGATCAAAGGCATGGTGACAGGGACAGCTGAGAGCACAGGTGTTGATCTATAAGCAAGAGGCAGAGAGAACACACTGAACTTTTGAAACCCCAGTCTCCAGTGACATACTCCTCCAACAAGGCCATGCCTCCGAATCCTTCCCAAACAGTTTCACCAACTGGCGCTGAGTATTCAAACATGAGTCTATGGAGGCCATTCCCATTCACACCACACTGTAGGAATGCTAGGTTTTTTTTTTTTTTTTAACTCTTTTGGCTCTTTACTCTTTGGGGGGTTCACCACCCAGCTCCCAATAAATACACTGTGACTTATTCTTTCTTATGAATGCCCAGCCTTAGCTTGGCTTATTTCTAGCCAGCTTTTCTTAAATTATTCCATCTCCCTTTTGCCTCTGGGCTTTTATCTTTCTCTATTCTATGTACCTTTCTTTACTTCTTACTCCATGGTTTGCTGTGTAGCTGGGTGGCTGGCCCCTGATGTCCTCCTTCCCTCCTTTTCTCACTCCTTGATCCTTTCTTCACAGATTTCTCCTATTTATTCTCTCTGCCTGCCAGCCCCACCTATCCTTTCTACTGCCTAGCTATTGGCCATTCAGCTCTTTATTAGACCAATCAGGTGTTTAGACAGTAACACAGTGTCACAGAGTTAAACAAATGCAACATGAAAGAATACAACACATCTTTGCATCATTAAACAAATGTTCCACAGCATAAACAAATGTAACACATCTTCAACTAATATTCCACAACAGAAAGCGACTACTCTGGACACCTTAGAGAATCAGTCAGAGTCTTTGCCCTATTTGTGACTGGCTTAGTTCACCTTCCATAGTGGCCTTGAATGTCATGCATCATGTCCCAGCTGTCATATCTCCCTCCCTTGCTAAAGCAGGTATGAGTTTCACTTCCTGTGTTTGTGATGCTTTACCCCTTCAGCTGTTGGATAACTGGGTTGTTTCCATCTTTTGGCTGGTGTGAATGAGGCTTCTGGGAATATGGGTTTGCAAACACCTGGGTAAACTCTGCTTTTGGTGCTTTGGGATCCTGTGCTAATTCCATCCATGTCTGATCTTTTTAGGAGCCGTCATGCTTTTCCCAAAGCAGCTGCACGCTTCATGTTCCCTCAGGCCACAGACAAGGCTTTGAGTTCTCCACATTGGCATCTCACTGTGTTGGTTTCGAGGACAGCCACCTGATGGTGTGAGGCATGATCTCACTGTGGCCTCTACAAGGATTCTCTTTTGCATTCATAGTGTGTGGCTTCATTGTCCCAAAGTCCCTTTTTACATGAGTTGACATTTGATGTCCTCTGGGTCGTGAGGCTTTGCCCATCATGCTAAGCCAGATGTCATAGGCTGAACTCCTGTATTCCAGCATATATGCCTGGTGATATGAACGAGAGGCCCTGCCAGCCTCCACTTCCCAGCTGTGTGAACTTAGAGGGTCTCAGGTTCTTACTCAGAAAATGGAGGTCTGATCATTCTTGTGCTGAGAGATTAGTGCATGCTGCTTCACAGGACAGGGCCTGGGAGCGTGCCAGTCCTGGACGCTATCATCACTTTACCATCTTCCTACCTCTGCTGTGGCATCACTGGGTCACCAGGATGAGAAAATCATCTTCCCACTGTGCCCTTCTCTCACATATTTCCTGGCCTCATATCTTTCCCGCAGAAGATAGTATTCCTGTTTTGCCTCTTCCTCCCTTGCCAGTGCCTTCCAAAGCCATTTGGCAAGCCATGGGTATTGCTCAGAGGTCACACTTGCCTAGAGGGTGAAAGGCCCCGGATCTCCAGTGTCACAAAATCAAACGGTACCATTCTGGTTCTCCAAGCTAGGTTGCTATAGTTTTCTCTAGTTTCGAAAATGGCAATGGCTATTCCTGACATAGTCTGACATCCCAGTTCTGCTGCCCGGTTCCCTTGGTCTTGTTTTCTTTCCTCTACTTTATTTTGGGTTCAAACATTCATTCTTCAATGAGCTAGTGTACCGATTGACAGCACCAACTGCAAGGGGCAGGCTGAGGAGAGGTTGCTTCAGATATTCACAGAAGGATTTCTACCTCAGTAAAAACATTCCCCTGGAAAGCCATGTGAGCCCTCCCAGCTCACAATATGCCCATAGCCTACAGAGCAGCCAGCCCCATTATGCTGCCCATAGCCTATGGTAGATGCCCTGTCCTTGAACTTTCCATGAAGGGTAGGGGATGCAATGTATCATGTGTCTGTCACTTCCTCATCTTGTCTGTGGCCTTCCTTCCTGATGTCCATTACTCCCACACTTTGCACATGCACGCTTCCCCTTCAATGGCTCTGTCCATTGTGTGTGATTCCTTATTTTTCATGGGACACTCTACAGCTGTCTAAGAACAGAAGCAACTGTTCTCGGCTTTTCCTGGACCACTGGGCATGATGGCCTGGGACTGACAGCTAGGGGGACACACTGGAGGCAGTGGCCTCTGATATAGGTACATCTGGTGTCCCTGTTGTCACCAGCAGTTTAGGAACAGCCTGTTCTTCTCAGCCTTGTAGAACTGTTACTAATGTCGATTCTTTTTAATTCCTTTAAATTTTTTATTACATTTTTGCTTATTTATTTAATGTGTGTGGTACATGCATGTGTATATGCATACATGTGTAGGCCAGAGGTAGATATTGGATGAGTGTCTTCCTCTATCTCTCTCCACATTATTATTAGTTTGAAACAGGGTCTCACAATGTAGCCCTGGCTAACCTGGCTGACCTAGAACTCACAAGGATCCACCTGCCTCTGCCTCCTGAGTTTTGGGATTCAAGGCGTGTGCTGCCACGCCTAGCCTTCCACCTTATTTTGTGACACAAGGTCTCTCCCTGAACTTGTAGCTTATTGATTAGCCTAGACTGGATGGCAGGTAAATGCCAGGAATCCTCCTGTCTCTGTCTCCCCAGCACTGGGATTGCAGGCACATGCCACCAGGTCCAGCTTGTGTATGAGTTCTGGCCATTGATCTCAGGTCTTCATGCTTCTGCCAAAAGCATCTTATCAACTGAGCTATTTCTAGCCCACATTGGGATTTTTAATTATCTGTAATCAGCCAATCAGAGACTCAAATCCCATACTGTATTTAAAGAAGACCTTCTTATCTACCAGACTCCATGCATAATTGGCTGTATTTCTGTGCAGTTTTTCCATCCACCCATGCATCTGTCTCTCATACAAAGTGACTTCCAGTTCTGGCACTGTGCAGCTATGTGTATTGTCTGGAGGAATGCACTCCTCCTGTCTTTCTTTCTTGTTATGTTTCAAAATGTCTTCATGTTGTTTTAAAAATTCTAAGGTACTCTGGATGTCTGTGGATGGCTAGGTGTAGGTTAACACTAGTGTAAGAGCTGGCTCTTTGGTCTTGATCGATGGACTGGACCTCCTTGTGCCTTTGGAGGAGAGTGAAATGGACTGGGATGAATGGATATGTACCTGTAGGTGGGGTAAAGTCTGCACCTGGTACCATCATCAGAGATGTGAAAAGGGATGCTGCCTGCTGTCCTGCTGAGGGTGTTCAGGATTTGTGTGTGTGTGTGTGTGTGTGTGTGTGTGTGTGTGTGTGTGTGTGTGTGTGTGAGAGAGAGAGAGAGAGAGAGAGAGAGACAGAGAGACAGAGAGACAGAGAGAGAGAGACAGAGAGAGACAGAGAGAGACAGAGAGAGACAGAGACAGAGACAGAGAGAGACAGAGAGACAGAGAAGGAGAAACTTCAACTACCCATTTCACTTCCCTACAGGGTCTGTATCCCAAGCTATCCTCTAACTCACTCTGTAGCAAGAATAACTTAGAGCTCCTGATCTTCCTGTCTCATTCTTTCAGTGCCGGATGACAGACAGACACCACCACCACTCTGTTTTATGTGGTGCTGCAGATTGAACCTAGGGCTTTGTGCATCCTCAGCAAGGGCTCTACACTGAGATACCTTCCTAGCACATGAGAATGGCTTTTAAAGGCAAGACATGGATGTTCAGTATTGCCCCAGCTCTCTGAGTGCATTCTCAGTCAGTTGCTCACTGGGATGCCTGGACAAGATCCCAAATGGGCACTGGGTGCTGGCCTAGGCTGCCCCTCCCATTTCCTGTGGACCCGATGAGATGGACTGTTTGCTTCCTCACTCCAGGAGAGGCTGGTTGTGGAGAATCTCCTTGGCCACCATATGAATAAGTGAACCAAGATGGTCACTTCCTCCAGGGTCTGCCCTTATCTCATACTTGTTAAGAATCTTCAGGACCTGAGAAAAACTGAGTTCAGTTTGACTCCATCAGTATCATGTGGTTATAGAAAGAGTGAAAACATTCCTTGTGTTTCAGTCCTTTTGAGTTTTTTTTCCTGGTTGAAAATGATTTGTGTCCTGGGCATTCTAGGCCTGAGGTTCGGGAGGTGACACATGAATGCAGGCTTTCTCTGGGTCCCTGCTCCTAGCTTCCCTTCACCCTGAAGTGCGGGCAGAGCTCAGTCAGGATGCATGTCAGGGCAGCTTCTCACTATGGGGATACTCCACTTCCCCCTCTCACTCTGCCTCACTCCAAGCTGCCCTCACAGGACACCCTCCCCAGTGAGCTTCCTGGGAAGTTTATCTGGAATTTTCTAGAATTCCATTTAAGCTTCCTTTAAGGTCCCTTTTGTCCCTTTCCTCCTCAACTCAGCTAGTGGCACTTCCCTATATGTTCACATCGGGATGCACAAATATGCACAGAGAGGTCAGAGGTGAGAAGGGGGCTACACACAGAGCTTTGTCACACCCCTCACTGGAGGCACACCCTGGCATGATAGGCAGGCACTGTAATGGGATCAGAAAAGGGCACTAGAACTTTCCACATTGTTAATAGTATTGCCCAAATAAATGCCACCGGGCTTAGATGGTTGGGAGACTGGTCAATGCTGTGTGTAAATAATGAATAAATCAGCACCTTCTCTCTTGTCTTGCAGATGCTGGCTGCCTCCAGAGGGCCTGTGCTGGGTCCACACCTAGAATCTGTGGAGTCTAGATGCCCTAAGAATTTTCTCGGTGCTTTTTGTCCCATACCTTGGTTGTGACATGGTCCCTGCATCTCCTTGATTTATACCTTCTCTGGTCCCCTTCCCCACTTATCATTTATGACATTGATGGTTGCATAACTTTCTGCTGACTGTACTGTACCTCATTTTATCATATTAAAGATTTTTTGTTATTGTTGTTGAATGTGATGGCTAACTTTGGTTGTCAACTTGACACATCTAGGAAAAGGGAACCTTTATTAAGGAATTGCTACCAGCGGATTGTCCTGTGGGCATCTGTGGGGGGATATTTTTTGACTGCTAATTGATGTAGGAGGGCCCAGAATACCGTAGGCAGTGCCATGCCTCGGAAAGTGGGCTTGGGCTACATAAAAGACATAGTTGAATGTGAGTCTGGGAGCAAGCAACATTCCTCCATGGTTACTGTTTCAATTTCCTAACTTGTGTTGTGTTTTAAAAATGGTGCTGGTTCTGAATGCTAACACCTTGAGTTCCTTCCCTGGCTTCTATAATGATGGGCTATAACCTGTTAGCTAAAATAAATCCTTTCCTCCCTAAGTTGTTTTGGTCATGATATTTACTGAAGTAACATAAACGTAACTAACGTTGAAAAAAAAAAAACAAACAGCAGTAGACCCATGAGCCACAGAGCTGCATTTCTAGGAGCTGATGCTTTGATCCATCATATTCTACAATGTCTTCTAGTTTATAATGGTGGTATGTAGTTGTTTTACGATTGATAAAATACTGACAAAGGAGGCCATCTTTGGATGAGCCATACGGACCACCAAAATGTCACATGTGTGACATTGGAACCCAGGGCTTCCATCCATTCTGCTTCTTGGCCCCACAGTGGCTCTGTCTGCTTTGTGGCTGCCTTGGAGAACATTGGGAGGTTGGTAGCTTGGCCCCCTTGGTACCACCATCTGCCCGGATCAGCACAGCCTGTGTGGGAAGGCATGGCTTCAGAATTTCCCCAGGAGTTGTTCTCACCAGGAAGGCCCAGTGCTCGAAGATTTGGGTTGAGGTGTAGAGACTGTTCCGCTCTGACACTGGGGAACTGTGCTTTAGATTGCTGTGGGTGAGCTGGGTTTATCAGTGAGATCATCTGCCTGCTGTGTGTTTGATTTTGCTGTGTTCTTCTGGATTGGGGAAGAGGACAGTAGATGGGAGTTTTGTTTTGTTTTCAAGATTGATTTTATTTTTTTTAATTAGTGTATGTGTGTGTGTGTGGGTATGTGCACATGAGCAGGTGTGCCTGTGGAGGCCAGAGGCATTGGGTTCCTTAAAGCTGGAGTTACAGGTGGTTGTGAGTCACCTTGACATAGGTACTGGAAACCCTCTATAGGAACAGCACTTTCATGTATCTGATGAAGCATCTCTCCAGTCTGAGGAAACTGAGTTCCAGTTCTGGTTCTGACCTTGACTGCCTGAGGGTTTGTACAGCTGAGATAAGGATGTCTGGAACCACTGGTGTACCCATGTGTGTCCCTGTTCCTGGAAAGGTGTATGTTTACAGTAGAGCCAGGACTAAAGCAGGAGCTTCAGGATCACCCCAAAACCTCTCAACAGCATCTCCATTGCTGTTTTGTTTTGAATATATAATCTTCCCCAACCCCAGGCTCCTGCTTTTGAACACTTGGTCTCATGCAGTTGGCTCTGCTGTCTTAGAGGGATGGAGCCTGGTGGGAGGAAGTAGGCCACTCTGGCTGCCTTGAGGCTTTATGACAGACTCCAGTTCCTAACTAATCTATTTCTTGACTGTGGCTACAGTGTGACCTACCAGTCTCAGGCCCTACAATGATGGACTGCTCCCCCTCCTCAAACTATGAGTCAGAATAAGCCCTTCTCTCCATAAGTTGTATCTTCTCAAGTGTTTGGTTGCAGCTATGAGTCAAATAACTAATACAGGGAAATAATAATAAACCATCAATATAATCACTTTCAGTAACTTATACCTACACATGGATCTACTAGTATTTTCCTATGGTTTTTTTTTGAGATTATGTCTTTTGGGATAATATTCTGTAATCCACCAGATTATAATTGTTATGAATATATGTGATGTCTGGAGTCAGACTTAGATGCCAGAACTTTACAGTTTATAATTCATCCCCCCTCCTCCTTCCATAAATGTGATTGTTAGTTTAATTGCCAATTTGACACAATGTAGAATCACCTGCAGGAGTCTCATTGGGGGAGAGTAAGTTGGTCTGTGGACATGTCTGTGGAGGTTGTCTTGTTATGTTAATCGATGTGAGAAGACCCAGCCCACTGTGGGTGGCGCCATCCCCTGAGCTTGGGTCCTCCACTGTATAAGAGTGGGATAAAAGACTCCATATGTAGTCAGGTGCCTGCGAATGGGAGTTTCATTGTCTGGTAAAGACTGGCATTGAGCGCTGCAGACCATTGTCAGCACCCTGGACAGAGCCTGGGGCGTCTGCTCACTTCCTGCCAGGCTGCTTTCCACCCACATTGCCATTGAACTTCAGGCTTCACAAATATCATGTCCCACCACCCAGGGCCCACACTCTCAGCCTTGATCCCAGCAATCCCACCCTCTTCCTCTGAGCCTCACCAGCCTCACCTTGCCTCTGGAATCTTCCTATTCCCCAACCCCTGTCCCGTCTCCACATGCAAGCCCTAGTGTTGCCCAGCTCTTCCTTATTTCACAACCCTATGTTGTTTCAGTTCAGAATTAACTGATAATATTCCCAGGACATTTTTGTTAGGATATTGGCTGCTCGCCCATCAGGTGAGTCCCATTTCCTGTCCCACAATTGTCAAGTATCTCCTATCTTCTGCTCTGTCAGGACAGCCTTACCTTTCTTCTCCTTTTGGTGGGACATTCACAACCCCCTCCTATGGTGTCTTTCTCACCCCATAGTTTCATGTAGATGCATCCATAGCTCTTTGAGTGTAGGTTCCTGCTGTGACCACTCAGGCCATGCACAGCCGTGACACTCACCTCCTAGTTCTACTTGCTGGAACTTGCTGACCTGGCAAAGGCACAAGCAAAGAGATCAGGTTGAGAAGTTTCCATGTTTTCAAGATCCATTTGTCATGCCTTGCCTGAAATCCCTGTCTGTAGTCTCAGTTTTGTCCATTGGACTTTTTTGTTTGCTTGTTTGTTTGTTTTGAGACAGGGTTTCTCTGTGTAGTTTTGGTACTTGTCCTGGAACTCGCTTTGCAGACCAGGCTGGCCTCGAACTCAGAGATCCACCTGGCTCTGCCTCCTGAATGCTGGGATTAAAGGCGTGCGCCACCACCGCCCGGCTGTCCATTGGACTTACGATGGTTTTCTTTCTGATTGATTTTGAGATGATTTCCTCTTGACTTGCCTAAATTTTTTATTTTGATGCTACTGTTTGCATTAGTATTTCCCTTTATGATATATCACTCTCATATCAACCTTCCAATCAAAGATCATTAAGAATAATTCTTCCTGAGTTTCTTTAATACTTTCATTATTTAAAAAATCACAACAACCTCTATTTGTGATCCACCAAGAATTGATTTATATTTGAGGCATGAACTAGAAACTAAGTTTCCCCCTAAATAGCTGTTCATCATTGTGTTTGTGTGTGTGTGTGTGTGTGTGTGTGTGTGTGTGTGTGTGTGAACTTAAACTTAACTTACTGTTCTGTGTGTTTCATTTTTATTTTATTTTATTTTATTTCATTGCTCTTTCCCCTACTTAAATATAATTTGAAGAGGGAAGAAATTACCCTACTGTTCTACGGGTTTTTTTTTATTGTTTCCCTCTGAAAAAGTGTCTGTGCAAGCATGCACACATACCTGTTGTACATGTGTGTGCAAACATGCACACATGCCTGTGAGTGCTTGTGCAAAATCTTGTTCTAAAGTTCTACACTGGCAAGAAAAAGCTTCAGTTGAGAGAGCTGTCTGCCCTATTGATGGGGATACAGACCTGAGCCGAAGAGTACAGTGCAATCGTAAAACTTGAAGGTTAGCATTTTGGCAAGGCTGTTTCTGGTAGCTTTCAGATGACTGCTGAGTTTGCCAAATGTTCCATTTTCATATTACTGGAGCACTGAGGTCAGGATTCAGCTTCTCGAAATGGGGTTGTACTGAGTGGAATGCTAAGAAGCAATCTCTATTATTAAAAAAACAGCAAAATTGGTACCTGGGTTCCAGAAAGAGACGAAATGGAATTACACAAAACTAAATTATTGCTAAATGAACAAATTGAGATAGTACTGCTCACCAAAACAGCCAGGAAGGAAATTGAGAATAGCTACATTTAAAATTAGACCTTGGAGTTAAAGTAACTAATTTCAGACATCTAAATATTGCTGTTTTTAATGGTGTATCATTTCTATTTCAAACAGAAATAGACACTGTCTTTGGTTGAAGTAAGGATTTGTGCACACATGTGATCACGTGAACATTAGAAACAGATTCTGTGGCCCTCCTAAGGCAGCACATTTTTCTGAAAAGCATGTTGATTTGAAGACCTCAGAAGATTCTGAAAGTTCACAGGGGTATCCTTAGGGCTCACTTTGAGTGTGTGAGCTCGGAAAGAGTTCTGGTTTGTCTTATATTTGAAGATTTTAAAGATAAAATACTGGGTGTGTGACTGTGCTCCGGGAACTTCATGGGTCTCCCCAAGAGGACTTTCTGTCTGTAATCTGAGCCAGTTCCATCCCCTTGGAATACTGCTGCTCCTCCTGTCCCTCCATGGAGTAGAAACCAGCTGCAAATGGCTCATGGCTAATGAGCTTAGATTTCTGATAGTGGGAGTCCTTTTGGAAAACTGTTTGCAAAACCCTTAATTTCCTATGTTGGTAGGCAGGGAAAAAATCTAGGAATTACTGAAGGTGTTGAAAGAATGACCAAGGAAAGACTTTTTGTACATAGCATCTCTTTAGCTTGTTGAGACCATCAGAGATTTAGATACTTTGTTGAACTAAATCCATCTCTTGGCTTAAAAAATAAAATGCAGAAGTTCCAGGTGATCTGACAGTCCTCTTCTGGACTCTGTGGGTGCCTACACACATGTGAGACACATGCAATCTGACAATCCTCTTCTGGACTCTGTGGGTGCCTACACACGTGTGAGACACATGCACACACTCATATAGACATATGTTCATATAAAATTAAAACTAACTAAAACACAATCAGGCATGGTGGCCCATGTTTGTAGTCTCAGTGTTGGGAAGGTGGAGACAGGATCATGTCTAGGGTTCATTAATTAGCCAGTCTACAGAATTATTATGTTTCAGGTCAGCAAGAGACCCTATCCCAGAAAACAAGATAGACAGTATCTTCAGTAACAACACCCAAGGTTAACTTCAGGCTTCCACATGCATACACACAAACATGCAAAATTAAATAGGTAAGGGACTGGGGAGATGGCTCAGTGGGCAAGAGCACATACTGCTCTTGTAGAGGACATGAGTTTGGTTCCCAGAACTCACATTGGGCAGCTCACAACCACCTGTAATTCTGGCTCTTGAGGATCCAGTTGCCCTCTTCTGGCCTTCGAAGGCACCTACACTCACATGTACACATATCTCCATCACACATGTACATGTAATTAAAAATAAAACACACCTTAAAATATTAAACAGGTAAGACAGATACTGAGACTTACATACTTCTACAAAAAGACAGCACAGGTTGCTGGGTAAATGACTCAGCAGATAGAGTGCTTGCTGTTGAACATCAGGACCTGAGTTCAAATCTTCAGCACTCATTAAACAAAAACAAGGCTTGGTTGCACATGCCTAGAACACCTTTTCTGTCAGGGGAAGTGTGGAGGCAGGAGGGTTGCTGGATCTTACTGGCTGCCAGCCTAGTTCCAGATCAGTGAGAGACTTTGTGACAAAGGGATAAGGTGGAAAGTTCTAGAACAGGACACGTAGCATCATTCTCTGACTTCTGCATGTACGCAGAGGTGTGCATATTCATGTACACATAGACACACACACAGATGAACTCATTAATTAAAAAGGACAACACATCCATATTCTGAAAGCAAACAGGGAGTTTGCTTTGAGCAGATTTGAGATGGTACGTATTTGATCATTTTGGAAGGAGCACAGTTAGATGGCTATTATACAATAAATAGGAGCAGCGCTGTCATCCCAAACATCTGCTCCGGCTTTACTTTTCCAGGTCAGGATGACTCATACTGTGCAGGCTTCCTGGCGCCTGAACTGTCAAAAACTCCTTTTCCTCCCCTCTCTCCATAACGCACTGAATGGCAAACATGAAGCTTGCCTCCGTGGTCGCTGCCCTAATTTGACAAGGACATCTCCTAAAGCAGTTGCATTGTGATCGTGATTATTTTTCAACTAGATGGTAGACATTAATTGTGAGGAGTATTGCACTTGGGAAGCTGGGTGGCTGTCCCTAAGGAGCCATTGTCTTCTTGATCATTCAGCTCATCTCTCGGTCCTGTTGTTTATTTTCTCTATGTTCTTGTAATATTTTCTCCCTCTTAATGTGGGAGCTGAGAAGTTTGCCCAGCTCCTTTAGTCGTCCCTAACTTGAAGCCACCTTCAGCCCCTCTCCCAGTCATTTTCACTTATGGTGAGTCACAGTGTTGAGCTGTGGGTGCTCTCAAGGTCATCGGAGTTGCCATCATAGCCTGCCACACCTGCATGAGAACCTCCACAGCCTCTTTATTGGGACTCTTCCTTATTTCAAGTTCTCCAGCCCCCATAGGGTAAGACCTGTGTATGGGACTCCTGTCCTACTAGACCCCATGAGTGCCCCCCATACTGGACACTCCCATCCCTTGACTCAGGACAATGCCTGGCACGTAGACCTGCCCAACCAATACTGTTCTGTGCATCTGCCCTGTACACAGCCTCATCCTTGTACCATGGAGTTCCTTTACTCCTCTTAAACTCTCTGGATTTTTTAAAATACAGCAGTTCCTCGACTTTTAAACCCACTGCAAATTGAAATTATTGTGGAAAATATACTGAGCTTATAGAATATGCTAGAACATGCTAGCTTAGTGGCAGAGGACTTGAGTTGGTGGTTTCTGCTGCTGATCTTGGTGCTGACTTGGAGCTGAGGATTGCTGCTGATACCCAGCACTCAGTGAAGGTCCTGTGGATGAATCCAGAGGAAATATGTTAAATAAAGTGAGCCTGGCACAAAGACAAGCACCATGTGCTGTCTTTCTCATATGTAGAAGCTGAAAACAGTGGACTTGAGTATAGAATAGTGATTACTAGAGGTCAGGGAAGGTGTGTGTGTGTGTGTGTGTGTGTGTGTGTGTGTGTGTGTGTGTATGTTGTTGTGGGATGTCTTTCTGTATGCTGTGAATGTGTGTTACTATGACTGGTTAATAAAGAAGCTGCTCTGGCCTATGGTGAGTCAGGTTACAGCCAGGCAGGAAATCCAGGAGAGAGACAGGAAGAGGAAGGGCAGAGTCAAGAGTTGCCAGCCAGATGCAGAGGAAGCAAGATGAGAATGTCTAACTGAGAAAAGGTACCAAGCCACGTGGCTAAACATAGATAAGAATTATGGGTTAATTTAAGTGTAAGAGCTAGTCAGTAACAAACCTGAGCTAATGGCCAAGCAGTTATAATTAATATAATCCTCTGAGTGATTATTTTGTAAGTGGGCCATGGGACTGTGGGGGCTTGGTGGGACCAGAGAAAACTTCTGACTACAGTGTGTGTGTGTGTGTGTGTGTGTGTGTGTGTGTGTGTGTGGTAGGGTATGTGCTGGTGGAAGATGGATCAAGAAAGGGTGGACTTGATCAGTGCGTGTTATGTGATATACGTTGACCTACCATGATATGAACAGTGAGTGCATACTTACCAAGAAATAAAATATTTAGAACTTGAAACTTAAAAAAAAGATTAGAATAGAAAATTCAAAGTATGACTTCTACTGAATATGAATCACTTTCACACTACCATAAAGCCAGAAAACCCTAAGCTGAGTGATAAGCCAGGGTCTGTCTGTCTGCATTCATTTATTTCTTTTTATTTTTTGAGACACGGTCTCATGTATCCCAGGCTGGTCTCAAACTCACCATTTTGTTGAGAACGACCCTGAACCTCTGGTCCTCCTGCCCCTTTCTCCAGAGTGCTAGGATTATTGGTAGTACATACCAATAATATGCACTTGAAGGACCAATTTTCTATGCTAAAATAAGCAGGCAGTTATTTCCTCTGGACCTTCGAGTGCAGACTATCTGAGTTGCATAACCCTGACTGGCATGTAATAAAATAAATCTGGTTTTATGAGGTGCTGGGGCTCTAGAAGTGTCGGGCAAGCATTCCACCAATGGGCTGTAGCCCCAGCTGGCTGTGTTTGAAACTGCAGGAGCTAGGAGTCCAACAATGAGCACTGTGTTTCCTCCAGTGACCTTTGAACCTACTTCAGAAGGATCTCAGTGAGCTGCCATGGCTGCATAGGCTTGGTCCTGGTGCTCTGACAGTGTCAGGATATTTCTAAGGACATAATGATTGGCATAATTTAAAAAAAATGGGGAGAGTACATATTAGTTAAAATGTAAAAGAAAAAGAAAAAGGAAATGTGGCTTTGGTCATGGTACCACCACACTAAGAAAGAGGTAGAATATGGCAAAAGTTTTAAGATGACCTGCCGGTGCTTGGCTTAATTCTGCTTGTTTGAGGAGATGCACTTGAAGGACCAATTTTCTATGCTAAAATAAGCAGGCAGTTATTTCCTCTGGACCTTCGAGTGCAGACTATCTGAGTTGCATAACCCTGGCTGGCATGTAATAAAATGAATCTCTCCTGCCCTCAGGGAAGCCATCAGCCGTGTCTGCGAAGCTGTGCCAGGTGCCAAAGGAGCCTTCAAGAAGAGAAAGGTACTGCCGCCCTCACTGTGTGTCTGTCTCCTCCTTCATGTCCTCTCAGGGCCATACTCCATGTCCTCACCCACAAAACTGTCCACCGTCTTCTTACATGACCTGGATCTTGGTCTTTCTTAAGGGAAAGCACCTAGCTAAGGCTAAAACATCCCTGCCCTGTCTCTTTCAAGCAAATGTTGTAGATACTCATGTAGCTTAAACCCTGGAGACAGTGATACCAATCAACACCTGGCCAAGCATCTCTTTAAGCCCATTACATAACGTGAATTCATCTACCCCTAACAGCTCATGTTGCAGCTAGCCAATGCTTAAGAACTGGATTCTAGGGTTGGGAGGGGGGAGCAGGACCTTGCATTTGTAGTGATGCAAGTTACTGTGGTGTAAATACCTCCATATGATTCAAGCTTTCAACACAAGGTCCCTGGAAAGAGTTAGGAAGAGACACAACAGTTCATCACTGTGTCGTATTTTCTCCAAGCACAGCAGATGGGTCCTGAAGGGCACAGGTTCACATAGCATGGGACCAGGAGCGAAACATCCAGGACTCAAGAAGTATTTTACCATCTTTAGATGTCATCTATGTACTTGTGAGTTTGTGTAAATTAACTTGCAGTAATAGCTGTGCTTAGTGGTGAGCTCAAAACATTTCTAAAGACATGACAAATGGCTTTCCTGAGCTGGCTTGCCGTGTCACTGGAAAGCCTGGTGTTATAGATGACAAAAAATGAAGCTTTGGACTGAGAAGCCACAGAGTGAGTAGGAGCTGGGGCCATGGTAAAGCCAGAGCCACCTGCTCCAGAGGCTGGGTGTTCAACTACACTTCTAGAACTTTCCATCCTGTGTATGGTAGAGTAGGAGGGGAAAATATCTGGGGGCTGGGGAGATAGCTCAGCTGGCAGAGGGCTTATTGCATAAACATGAAGACCTGAGACTGTATCCCCAGCATCCATGTAAAAAGCCTGGCATGGCAGCACATGGCAGCACATGACTGCAATCCCAGTGCTGGAGAAACAGAGACAGGCCGACCCTGGGGCTCACTGGCTAGCCATGGTTGCAGAATTGGTATGCTCCAGGTTCTTTGAGAGACTCTGTCTCCAACTATAAGGTAGAGAGTTTTAGAGGAAGACTCCCGATGACCTTCCGTTTCCACATCTGTGCACACATCTGCACACACACACATACACACATGGATATAGATGTGATATATATCACAATAAAAAAGAAGAAAACATTGAATTAAACTCTCTCTCTCTCTCTCTCTCTCTCTCTCTCTCTCTCTC